>JAYRBW010102381.1:0-19327 GCA_036023295.1 Invenusta paracnida
GTAATATATCCTACTAGATGAATAAAAATATACTTACGAATGAAAAGTCACGCCATTTTCTCTACTTTCTTTGCCATCTTGAGAATTACAGTTAAAAACAAAAATAAGGCATGATAATTACTTAATTACTTTCAAATTAAAAACGAAAGACTGTAGTTGGGAATTCCCTAATCTGGTCAAGTATGACTTAAACAAATCGCTTCTATTTCTTCTATTTCTATGGTAGGTATGAAAATCTTTTAGAATAAGGGAAACTTTGAAAAAAACTTGACTTGCAATATAGGAGCAATGCTTTGAAAATTTAAAGTCCTAACTAAAATAAATGCTGAAGTCTTTAATTTTGAAAACAGTATCAATGAGTGATCCATTTATATAAAAAGTGATTGCTTCAATGAACCTATTCCCAAAAGAGATGGTAAAATATTCGTTCGCTGCAATGGTGAGCTTCCATTTCTGGGACCAGGCGCAGAAGTTGGATTGTGTTTGGGGTAGGGTTGTGTCAGTGTCTTTACGAGAGGCAAATCATTTGGAATCGTCAGCGTATGTGACGAAGTGAGACAGAGACGAATTGTTTGTAAGAGTGTTATCTGTATCGTTGATATAGATACGGAACACAGTAGGACCCAGGATAGAGCCTTGTAGAACAACGCTGATGACGTCATCATAAAATGAAACTTTTTGTAATAAATGACTCAAAAATACATTTTCAACATGAAAAATATTTTTTCGATATTTTTTCTTAATTTTAAAACGAAATAATGCTGCTTATTTTTCCAAAACATATATGTATATTTTACTATTTTTTTAACGTTATGTGTTACAAAATATTTTTGTTTAACTACATAAGAAGTTTCACAACTTATTCTAATACAAAGTTTAAAATAATATCGGCGGGTTGAGTGGGTACCTCCCGGTAGCGTAAAAGACTTCGATATACAATTATGGTTAACAATTATGTATTGTTCAAAAGAAAACCTGTACAAATAAATTGTATAATTTATTGTTTATCGTTTATTTTAAGTCAAAAAATGTACATATACCAGGGCCGTAGGAGCCGTCGGACTAGAGGGGGGGAGGGGGCTCGAGCCCCCCCACCAATTTTTTTACCTGGCGCCTACATCCTAAAATAGCGCCTATATTTTATAGCTCTAAAAATCGTAGGTTGTGATTTAGATTTACTGACATTATTATATAATTTTGTTTGATTTTGCTGTTTGATTTCCACTTCTCAATAAATAAACGCCTAATACTAATAAAGCACATTATGGGAACCTATATTTGGCGCCTTTTGGGAATGAGCCCCTTCAAAATTATAGACATTCCTACGGCCCTGCTTATGGAAATTAATAGCATTAACGAAGCCTTATGTGAAGTTTCTGTAAATGCTTCAACTACATTTATTATTATTAATATTGTTCTCTTATTTCTATGAAGTTTCCAGATTAGATATGTTAAATATTCGTATGCATATGTATTAATATTAATAAATGTTATGGAAATTTATCAAATTCCCTATATAAAGTAGTGTTTCTGATATTGTTTACACTATTTCACGATTTGATGTATAATTAAAAAAAAGAGTGAAATTATTCAATTCTTTTAATATACTTTTATATATACTGTATTAATATTTTATCAAAAATATAATTAATATCAAAATACCGACTGCGTTGCAAAATTAAAGAAATGAGCTCATACAAAGCAAAAGAAGTTAAAAAAATTAATAAATGATATTTCAGTATAATACAGACCAATGAGAAATTAATGGCTGTTTAGTTACTAAATATGGTACAACCATGGAAACATTTATATAATAAGGGACCCAAGATTTAATTGTTACATTGTTTGCTGTTTAAAAGGCATAAAAATAGAAATCAAAAAGAAAAAAAAAATCATATATGTATATCTAAACTATAGAAATCTCATAAAAATAAAAGGACATGATATGAGCTATTTATATAAAATACTAAAAATAATACAATTTATACAATTGCATGATTTTTTCCAATTTCTGCTCTCTTATTTTTCTGAATTTTCCAGTTTAGATATACTACATAATGTTACAGCATTAATTCGTAACATATTGTTCGGTAATTAAGCTGCTGAAGGTACCTTAAGCTTTTATTGATAGCGGGGCAATCAAAGATTTAACGAAGTGCATAATATGTAACCGACAATCGTAAAAGTCGGTCAACTTTGAATATATTTCATACCTGTATAAATTGAGAAATTTAGATGAAAATAATAAATAAATTATCTCAGAAATATTTTTAATACAGTAGTTTTATTCACTGAAACCAATTCAATATTAGCTTTTAAAATATAATAAAATACTATAATTATTATCTCTAAAAATGTCAAGTTCATAATTAAACGAATTATATTTCTGCCATTTGTAATATTTAAAACACTATCACCTTTTTAATGAAGAATGAAGTACCATTTATTTGTTATTTTTGTCTAATTTTATATTAATATAGAGGTTAAATTAGATTAATTTACATTTGACCTACTTTTACGATTTCCGGATAAATAAACAAAAGAGTCAAAAGTCTATCTTTAATTACATTATACTTTAAATGCTTCGAAGGACGTTTTTGCGAAAAACATATTTTCCGATAAAACTTCAGTATCAATCAATAAATCAGACGATAATAACAATAATAATAATACGAAGAAACACTTTCACTGAAATTGATCCCTTTCACAAAAATTACTATAGACACTCTTTTCAAAGGTCAACTTACATTTATTTTGTTATTTTGCGATTGTCTATTACGTTGATACCAAAAAATAGCTTTTTAATTCTCACACCCTAGCCTGATAAATTAAGGATTATATTGTATGTATAATAATGAATAAAGTAACTCCTAATAAATCTGTATGTTATATGTGTTTTCTTTCCTATAACACAAGATGAAAGAATATACTAACTCTTAAGTGACATCTGCTCTCGTAATATCATGAGATTGCTTCATGTATTATGTAGTTGACTTTGTTGTAACTTCTGTAGTAGGTATAGGTATGTGGTTCGACACTGTTTTGCTCAAAATATTATGCTTATTATAACTGAATTAGAGAGTGGCAATAGTTAGTTTGATAACCCCGACTTGATTAAGTGCAACAAAGTACCTAAAATAAGAAATTCAGTATGGTAATTCACGCATGTATGTATGTACCATGTTAATCTCTTTAATATTAACTCACCTTGAATGAAAACTATGAACATTCGCCTGTTTTAACCAACTTTTAATGTCAAGACTTGACCTCTTTTTGATTTATTAATGAGAGATCTTCTGGGAACGTATATGTGAGTATGATTTACGCACGTTGAGCAGCTAGAATTTGTTAAGGTTAAATTAGATAAGTTGGTATATTATATATCTTCGAGCTATATATAAGAAATGTACTGAAATAAACTATAACCTTATTATCGACACGTTTTGTTTACTCAATTGCAAAATATCGGTTAACATAAATAATAAAAATAATAAATATTTGGAGTCGCCTAAATATTAATGAAATTATTTATATTTGGTACTACCTATATACACAGAATTAGTAAATCTGATATATAAAATCTTTATATGAACTGTTTTATCATACTTTGTATTATTGTTTATATATTTTATCAAATTCTTTATTATTGAAATATACAACAAATCATATCAATATTTATTCTGTATTTTTTGTCAATTTCAAAGCATTACAGGTTATTAAAAGTTTGTTTTAAAATAAACGCAATACATTTTTTATATTGAAAATTCACCGAGAAAAGAGAGTAGAAAAATGTATTATAATATTATTATGGAAAACAAAATAGTCTCGTTAACATCTGTGACATTTTTTAGACCTTATAACTGTTAAACAACTCTTCGGTTTCATTTTTAAATGCAATATGTGTTTTTAAGACTAAATTATAAACTTAACATTTAGTAAAAGGTTAATGACTTGATGAAATAAAATGCAAAGGTTTCGTAAGAAAACCCGGGATTGTTTGTTTCAAATGTAAAGTGCATAATATATAGGATCCATAAATAAATGTTAACCAATTCTGAGTTTGATCCTTCTTTCCTGATTTAACGAGACTCTTTTATTATCTTAAGACGTGGTGTATTCTTATTCTTTTATTACTTGTGCCAGAACTATAGTTCATAATATTCCGGTCATTCCGATCTACATTATGCTTGATTGTACATTTTCTGGTTAAATGAATTATGTAAGTGTATGCTTATAATTTACTACAATTAAACTAAATAAACATCTTTGTTACAAGACAATTGTCAAAGCTGCCTGCCACATATGCCCCTTTTATATACTACATACTTTTGGGGAAAACTGTTGTGCGGAATATTGGCATATATTGTATACAGCTTAAGATTATTCTTCCCATTTACAGGGCACATTTTTTATCTATACTTTAATTCGGATAAAGGCAAAATTTGACTTCTTTTTATTTTGATAATGGAGCACCATCTGTTTCCTATATAGACCATATTGACGAAGGGTTAATGGTAATATTATAAATGGGGGATTTTATTGAAAATGTGTCGATATAGGTACGTATTGTTCATTGTACCAGTTTACCGTAAAATTCCTATAAATTCCAGTGTTTCCAACAATTGTATGTATTCACTCACCCTTGATGTTTATACTTGAAAAAAGGAACGTACTCTTAGAAGCACTATAGAGAGGTTCACTAAACTTTAACAAAATTGTTTGTCAATAAATGGATTAATGGATAATTTCACTAAAAGTGCTTTCTTTTATTAAATTTGTGTGGTATATATTTTACAGTTAAGCGAGCACACTAATGATATGTATGTGTATATACTTGTGCACTTGTATTTTAATAAAAGGGTCTGATTTAAAAACAGCTTATGATGCATCCTACTCTGCAATAGTGTGCTTTTGGGATGTTATTCAGGGGTATTTTATAATACCATGTTATGTACATACATGCATGCCTGTTTAGCTGTGAAAGTAGTTGTAATATTTTTATTGTAGTTCTGTTTAATTTTATACAAAAAGTTATGTAAATATTATCTCAAATGCTCTTAAATGCCCTTTACATTTTTCGGTAAATTTACTGATTAATTTAGTAATAGTTTAAAACGTGTATAATTTATTTTGCGAATGTCTCGAATGCATTAGGAAGATATTATATCTAAGACAATATTTAGTATATTTGCCCGTATTTCATTTCAATAATTAATCCATTGGACTGATTTCTATTTTTGTGGAGATATTCCTTATGTACTTCACGTTTTTGAAGTCATTGTAGTTCATTCATCTATTTCACTTAAAATAATATTTAAAAAATAGTTAAACACACCGTTAAATATGTGTGCATTCGTAAATTGGGCAGTAATTATTGTAATATTTATTTTATTGTACAATAATCTTTGGGTTAAATATATAGATTAATAGATATAATACAGTATTGTATAATAATACAAGCCAAAGTTGTACATGGGTGGCTTACTTCTAATAATAAATAAGTGTATATACAGGGTTGTCAATAAGTTACCGACCTATTTTGATCTGTAATAACAATAATAATATCATATCAAAATGTTGTAATAACAATAATAATATCATATCAAAATGTTGTAATAACAATAACATGCATTATATCCAACAATAAAGTAAATTAACGCTGTTCAATATCATGCAATACGATAGGTCGGTAACTTATTGACAACCCTGTACCTATAATATATAAACTTATGTTTTTAAGGCACTTTAAATGTTACGTTTTGTATATTATTGAGTAAGGCATCCAGCTCGATTACTACATATAACTCTGACTCCAACTACCTCTCTATTTTTGTACATTTTTATAGTTTTGAATGTATCCTTTGCTGACTTATTAATATTACCTACTATCATATATTATAATAAATATAACATCGTATGATACGCATATAGAGCCAGAAATTGACATGGGATTATATATTTGCTGGCATTAATGTTCTAATCAGTTAACCTTATTCTTTAAAAATGAGATAAAACTGACACGACTTATAGTATGTGTCGGATTTGACTGCGCAGTACTACAAATGTGAGCAAGTACGCATTACATTTTTTCCGAGATGTGTCGAACTATTTTAATATTTCATTCAAGACGGTTTTCGGATAATGTGCGTAGATGAAAATTAGTTCACCTATACTTGACTTTACCCTTCAAGTGTTCTAATTTTAGTATCAGATAACTTATGAATGCTAAATGCACTATTCTTACTGCAAACATGACATAATAATCCATGAGTGCCATATGCATGGCAACATGAGCTCTATCGCTTTCGATAACCTTTAGCTGGTATATGTGCACATTGGAATGGATTCATGGGCATAACATCGAAATTAATAATAATAATCTACATTTGTGACACAATAAGGAATAACAATTCGATGATGTATATCGAATATGCAAAACCGCACATAAAATATAAATTCCAAATATTAGTACCATTGTGTTTATAATGTTCAAAATGCATTATTCTTGATAACATTAGATATGGCTTTGTTTCAAAATAACGTTCATTTGTATTATGAAAAAATATTATAAATTAAATTCAATGCGATTTTGAAAGCAATATAATTAGTCAGCATTTTTAAATTAATGTTTAATACATATATTGTTGCTTTATATGCCAATAGTATATAATAAATGATATGTTTACAGCGTCAGTTATAATAATAAAATTACGTATTTAATAATGTAAAACGTTTTTTTTTAATAATTTAACAACTGTTATTTTGTATACCAGGAGTCCTGTCAATAGTATTCTTGTTACTAAAACCATGTAATCCAGTATAACCTCTATGTCATGGTTGAGTTTTTGACGTCTAAATCGGTTCTCCCACCTAACAATCGTTAGTTCGAAGGTTGGTATATATGTGAATAATAAGCAACACTAAAAACATGAGATGACGAAGGGCAGATAACCTCTACTGAGTCAACGATTGTCTGCTGGCCAATCATTTATCTAAATAGTTATTGCTGATAAAGTAACCCACTGTGTCAAGCATGTCAAGTGGGTGACAGACATCAAACGGTAGTTCTCAGCAGCTCTGAAGGCAGCGGGAAAAAAGACAAAGGAGTAAATGATGCAAAGAATCATGGATTCGAACAGGCTGCCGTTGGAATTTCATAATTGAGACATATAACACGAGGACATTCATCTTAGATTCTTGTATCTCTAAATTTACGAAGATACAGAAAGAAAGATTTCTCTTGTGACACGAGAGATCTACCTACTACAGGAATGGAAACACAACTGAAGACCTTTGTAATGTGGCGCTATTTTTAAACACTTTAATATCTTTACTTCGCACAAACTATATTGTTTGTAGAAGGTATTTTTATGATCTATTAATTGATTAATAAAGGTTTGCATAGAATTTAACATTTCTTACATTCCTATACATGTGCAGAAGGTACATGTAATATTATCATGTTCCTAATACTTTTGTTTTTATTGTGTAATCTTATTAGTTATATTATCGGATATATACTCGTAGCTACGTATTTCCACGTTAAATATATCATTCGAAACTCAAGAAAGAATATAATCCTAATGCACTACAATTAATAAAATCATGGAGTCATATACAAACGTACCTATAACATAATTAGATAGTAAAAAATAAATCATTTTAAATAATCAATATTTTTATTTCATCTGTTCCCACCTATATTATAGTATAGATAGTAGATATCATATTATATAGCAGTAATTATTTTGACATAAATACCAACTAAAGAAAAAGAGAATAGTATGTACCTATATATTCTGTAGAAAGCACTTCATCTCTAATAACCTTAGGACTTTATCGCGATCTATTGCGCACACCTAAATAGACACTCGAGAACGGGCTCTATAATAATATAGATATAATATATATTTTATATGTCACAACTGAACATAATTTGTGATTGGTTGACTGAAGTAGGTAAAGAGCCATGTCATATACAACAATATTTGGCACAGAGAATATAATATACATACGGTGAAGCGTAGAGTTCCACGGATCAATTATACAAAATCTACGAATGAGGGGGAGGGGGGCAGTAAAGGAGGGGAAGAAAAAATGGACGAATTATATTATCTAAGTACTGTGGTACCTACTGGCGACAGTTCTTGTCTTGTGTCATTCTCTCCACCCCGGCAAGAGTGTCTGTACTGTGATCAGCACGCTGAAACCTCAATCCAAAAACAACTATAGAGAATGGATCAAAACCGTTCAATTACATAGTTACATACACACGACAAGCTTGCTCTGGCTGAACGAGTGCCTGCGTCAGGTAATATACCTACGACTATATAACTATAGCCTTCTCTATAAGTTAGCTTTTATAGAAGTGCACGCTGTATCATCAATTGCAATCGCTGTTATACTCTCGAGCGCTATCCAAGTGCCGACGCGTCACCGATCACACACTGATATATAGGTTGCTTGCCAGTGAGAGACATACTAACTAACAGAAATAGCACGCAGTTGACCAACCACTCGCGGAATAATAATATTAATAAGTGAATAGGGGGTACACAGAATACCACTTTGGCAAATCTCGAAATTGTACAGACAAACAGAGAAAGAAGATCCATACTTAATATCACGCTAGACCGCAACGCAGGCATAAAACACGCGCTGTTGTCTCTTGGCCAGGATATATATTACAGTCTACTGCAATCTATTTGATTTGGCATATTCAATGCAACAGTATTTTTTCCCTGTTTTTCCTGCATGTGACAAAATCGATCGCACAAGCGTTATACTTATAAATTCCCTTTGTTTTATAATAATTCACAACTCCTCTCCTATATAATATATTCACCACACCAAGCTAACTGTATTCAAACATTCAAAATGGGTTCAAACGTTTCACTGTGCACTTCATCCTGTCATCGACCTTCCAGTCCCTCTGAATCCATCTCTTCTTTTCTAAAAGTTGCCCCAGAGACCTTGGACCAGAAAGGACCCGATAAAGACGGGAAAAAGTTGCCTCTCCCGGCACTCCACGTATCCAATCCCGAGTGTCGACGCTGTATTTCGCAAACAGATTCGTGTCCCAACTCGAGTATCATTGAGGATTATCCCAGTGACTGTCCCAGTTTGACAACTCTTCTGAGACGGGAGCACTCACACCAACCGTCTTCCAATTGGCGACAGTCTTGTTTATCCGATTCCACCGCCCAGGCATCCTCAAACCCCTCTAGTGTTCTATGGCTATCAGTGGACGACGACTGCTTCTCAACTTCTACAGCTACAAGCCCCCTAGGTGAACAGTTCCCTTCATTACCACGTTCGTCATTCCTTGACCCTTACATCGAGGAGTTGAATGGAAACGCTCCTAACCCACCACCCCCTCCGCTCCCTCCGAAGAAGAAGAAACAGCAGCCCTCGGATAAACCAAGTCGGGGGAATCAAGGGAACGACCCCGAACTCCCTCGGATCTATCCGATCATCAAGAACGGGAAGCAGATAAGTAAAACTCACTACTGGGTGATTCCTGCACCAACCAAGAAGCAACCCAATTTTCAGGGGGGCAAGAAGAAGACGCGAAGCTGTGAGGACTACTTGGTAAACAGCAAGCTCGACCAGCCCTACGTCAATGTGGACGAGCACCACTACAGTCCAAATCCTAGCTCTCTCCTGCATCCACCAGTGATGTCGCTATCCTCATCAACGTCTGCGACCAACGAGACATCCACAACATCCGAGTTCGATGGCAATCCCAGGATCACTCGGGTCCGATCCGAGAACTACAAGGAGTGTCTGTGGAACATGCACCGAGGCCAGATAATAAGACTACTCAGTGTTATCCCTACCGCCACGGAACGGGAAGCACACGATGTTCTTCTGGGCTGCGATTGGAACTTCGACGAAGCAGTGAAGAGATTGAAGAAAGAAATTGTGTACCGGCAGTTAGGTTGCACATCAATGAAGCACAGTGACTTTCTTTTAAAAAAACATAATTGGGATCTAATTGCAGCCATCAGAGAGGCTGACTATGAGCACAGACAACGTCTATCGATTAAGCAAGAGTTTTAGCACACACAAACTAGCCCAAACAGTCAACTTAACACATTGTTTTGTATACTAAGACCATACAAAAAAGTGTTACTTGTAAATTAATACTTTTTGATATATGTATGATGAAAATGTTTAGAGATTTTTCCTTACTGCATAGCGTTTCATCTAACCATATATACGTTTAAAAATATTTTGTATAATTGCAGTGTTTTAGTTTTCAATACTCTTGAAGTCTGTTACAGACATTTTTCCGCATAACTAAAGCGAAAGAATATTGTTGCGTTTTTTGTGAATCTCTAAACAAGTTTATTCATGCACATAATTTAGATTTTAATTTATGCATTTATTTATCATTTTTGAAATGTTCACGCATAACATTGTCATAATATTCATTTCATAAACTGTGTACTATGTTTTATTATTCTTTTTCGTTTTCGAATTTAGTGAGTGTGCTGACATTGCTGGTAAACTATGAACACTGTAATCTATCTTTTAACAGCGTGACATCGTTGAAGCACATAATATTTGTGATTATAAGTATATGAAGTATTCGCTCTGGCTAAAGCACAGTGAATATAATCTTTGTGATATATACTGTATTCTATTTTCTATATCCATTGGTTTTTGAGTCTGTAAATCAGACAAGTATAAATTAGTACTATAAACAATTTCAATCACTCAATATTATGAACTGTAGGGGGTTTATTTTGAATTCATGTAAATTTTTCATACGTCTACTCATATTATTCTCAATATGTGCAATAATTTTACTCATCTGGAAGGTTATATCTTTAACTGTTTATTTTCTCCAAATTAAATGACTTACTTTTCAAGAATAAACATTGTAAAAGTAGGTATATATTTTTAAATTGTTAGATTATTTAAACGAAGGTCAGTTTTTAAATAACTTATACGAATTCCTTTACATTAGAATATACACATTGCTGTGAAAAGATTTCCCATTACTCATATATATTATGTGAATGTAGATACTTTGTCATAAAAAGGCTTAGCAATTGATCTAATTTTCCTTTTATCTTCCTAAAATTACAATGAAAATGTTTTCACAAATATATTAGCATTCTATTTTTACAGGTCGACAGTGTATTTAAATGCAGAGTCAATATTTGTATACAAAAATAATTCTTCTGAAGAGTAGCCTTCTATTTACTTATATCCCATTCCTTCTACGCCATCTACATATAATATACAACATACATATTTTTTTGTATCAGATATATTATCATTAGAATATTTTGCACATACAAATATAAACTTTTACTTTTTCCGGTGAAGCAAGAAGGCACATGTAATATGTAAAATGATTTTATAAATTTATTTTCCATATAATGTTGTACAGTATTCTGTAAGCTAAATGTATATTTCACTGACATATTCTTAGATAACGAGGAATTTACAGAAAGGATTATATTTTTTACTACACATGTATATATATAATATATGCCATAAATTCATATATGTACCTGTATTTTTTAAATGTCATCTGCCAATATATCATGCCTCATGTCCATATCATGAAGACTGACCTCTTTCTCTCTCTCGATATATCGTTCTCTACAAGTTCCTTTTGTATACAATGCAAGGCACATGCGGGGTTTTATATTAAGCATATACATATATGATCCACAAGTCTTTCTAATCTTAGATCAAGGAATCCAGGGAAGAAAGAGGCTTATTTATATCAAATAATCAAATCATAGTTTCTGTCAATGACGTTTCTCTCTTATACCTATAGTGCGAGCATATTGTGTGGATATGCTTTATACATATATATGTACATAAGCCGTGCCCGAATGGATAACATCAGCGTGTGGTTATATCAATATTTATTGAGTCATTGACGGTGTGTTATCTAATTATTGTTCCATGGAGTAACAGTCAAGTATTTTTGTAATTAAATTCTTTACGTATTAAAACAAAACTGATTAAATATAAAAATTGAATTGAGCATAAAATAAATATGGTTTATCAATGTAAATATTTTGACTAGGTATAAAATATTTCTTAGAATAATGAAGTATTCTTCTTTAGTTAAATAAGTTTACATCACTTCATCTATTATTATTATACTTCTAAACATATCAATTCAACGAAAAGAACCAATGCTATAAAGAGGTCATTAAAATGTGTTGTAGTAATTAAATGCTTAAAGCACTAGATAATTTCCTGCAGTTTATGATTCGAATTTTTTGAATAAATAAATATTTTTATACTTATAAATTTAGAAATAAGTTCACAATCCACGGAATGTTCCAAATTAAATGTCCAGTGTGTAAATACAAATTGAATTTCTGATATACCGCAATAAAAGTCTACTAAAATCCCAACTGCCAAGTCCTTACATGTTCTCATTATTTTGCTATTTATACTTATATATGCCTGCATTTAATATATTTTAAATAGGTTGGTATTAACATTTTCTAAAAGAGAACCAAAACTAAAAATAAAATGAATTGTATGAAACATCTTTTTTAAATAAAAATAACAGAAGCACTAAATTTGATAATTTCACTACATTATTATAAGAAATAATTTTAAAACTCTAAAAGTCTAATACGTATATTTTTTCCTTGAAACAGTAGCTCTACATCTATAAATTAACATCAAAATAATGAGTATTTAGAAGTGAATTGACATTTATTTAAAATATCAACAATGTATTACATGGCCGCCTTATGCAGCGTTAGGTTAGGCGAACAGAGTAAGGACGTTTACATATCGTAGTAATATTAATTAACTTACTTTGTATATTGCATATATATACATATCTATAATAAGATGTAGGTATCTATTAATTCACTTTTCTAATTTAGTCAATTGTAAGAGCCCTACATAATCTTATATTGATAACCATCAATTAATTTAGTTTTTCTTATTAGTGTTCATGTAAATAGACATTAACACACCTACTTAGGTATTCAAAACTTAACAGGCTTAAAATATTCATTTTCTACTTTGTTACCTACATGATAAACTCAAACAAAGGTCTGTTCTGAATAAACGGGAGAGCATAAGAGTTTGTTAAAAGAATTACCTATACTAGAATTGGCTTTAATTTATAAATTTGAGAAGTGTCCACATAATTTATTCATCTATTCCATCAAATTTATTTTTGGGAATAGTTTTTGGGAGTTTCGGCAAACTCAACTAATGCAGGAAACGTGCCACGATATATAATCTAGGAAGAGGACAGCTTTTCCAGTAATGATCACTTAGCTGATTTATCTATTTTAGCTACGTGGTCAGCTAATTAGCAATTCAATTATATAATTTATATTTTCTTACTTTTGTTAGCACTACTTAATCAGTGACGATAAGTACGAGAATATATATTTATATAAATATATAGCGTTATAGGATATTAAATAACAACTTAGGTTCAATAACCTAAAAGTACGTTATAAAGTAACTCATCAGGGATTTATTGTATATATAAATACACGTTATCCAGTATGTATCATTACCAATTTATTCATTAATTGTGCGTTTTTATAATGTGCTTATATACAATATGTGTAATAAATATTTTAACTTGCTGTCCTTTCTAAATATTACTGTATCTGTTCCAACAAATTTATTCACATCTGTTTTTTTCATTTTATTATAAAATGTATGTTCATTAATCTTTGATAATTGTTTCTTACTTTTATAAGTTAAAATCATAGCATATGTCTCATAAAACATAAATGAGACTGGTTATACTTTGAATTAAACTTTCCTGTAATTAGTGTGATTGGTATGTGCAATTGGTTTGCCATCAGCTTAAAAAGATCATAAACTTATTAACATGTTGCAAACATTTTGCAATGCTTTTAAAACTTTTAATAAATGAAAGATATGTTATGTATAATAATCAAACTAATAACAATCTAGTAATCTATTTAAAAAAAGTCTTTCTAGTGTTGTCTGTATATTCACAATTTGTATAGTCATAATTTATTAATCAATGCACGTAATATTGCATAAGTGTTTGGTAAATTACAATTCACAGATGTAATATACATACGAAATTATCATAAGTAGCAATAGGCCAAAGTCAAGTTCTACCATTGAGAACTGAATATATATATATATACCTATAGTGATATTGGTAAACCTTGTAAGGTACAAACCATAGAGTAATCAATATTCGCAGAAACTCTTGTAATGGCCTTTTGAACCCAGTTCCACAATTTACGCAGTAACAGCACAGACTGTAGTATTACGTATACCTAGCTTAGTTATAATTGGGGATATTCATCGTGTGTGCATTTTATGTCGACACAGCTAAAATCTTAATACCGTGTGAGTTCAGTTCTATGTATTCAAAGTGCGCAATTGGATCTAAACACTAAATCGCGTTAGTTGTTAAATACATATTATATTTAAGCACTGTAAAGTGCAATATTATAGCCAATGCAAAATATTATTATAAGACAGAAAACGAAGCTCTTGCTTTCTACGTATATGCGTCATAAACAAATGACTTTCTTGATAAACTTATACTCTGTTGTGTGTAGGTGCGATGCCGTATAGCTGTAGATATCAGTCGCAATTAGAAATTTGACAACCCATGCATCGCTTTGATGTGATATAGGTAATCTGAGAAGGATTAAATCATTAATTATATTTCTTGGGCGTGAGTTACTTAGGCTATAAGAATTGTATCTCAAGACAATTGGCTTATGTTAGTTTGTTAGTAATTATTATTTTGTTGTTAATATATATCAAGGAATGCTTTAAACATCTATATTATATATAGGCATTCTTTTTATTTGCACATAACTGAGGGGTTGGAGGTTCGATTCCCTCCCACTGTTGTTTTAAGATAGTGTAGCTCACTGGATAAAAAACACTCAATTATGTAATTACAAATTTAAAAAATTCTTGAGAACTTTTTAAACTTATTTAAACTTGCTACAACTTTATATGACATGTAATTAACGTAGTATACTTACTAAAAATGATTAAAGTTGCAAGTATGTACTATGATTGGTAGTTAACCAAGTTAAGATGAGTAACATTTGTTACAGGGAATAATATAATTTATAAATGCCTTCAAAAGTATAATTTTAAAATGTTTTACCACACATATTTCATTGGTTAATTATTGTCAGCTTACTATTCAAAGTTACCCTTTTCTTAAGTTTCACATTCTGATAGTGTAGTAATTCATACAAATATATCATACATATTATGATATGTAGATAATTAATATATACAAATAACTCTTGTAATATTATTCTACTTATACTATAAGTCATGTTGTTGTTGTTCGTTAGGCCTAAGTAAGATCCATCAGAATCTGCCGAATCAACCGACGCCAGCTTGTTCCATTTAACGCAATCTTGGCACATTCTGAGATATTGTGTGACTTTGTGACTCTAGCAATTTCTTCACTCCATCTAGTAGAAGGTCTGTATTTGTGTGACTTTGTGTCTCTAGCAATTTCTTCACTCCATCTAGTAGAAGGTCTGTCTTTGTGTGACTTTGTGACTCTAGCAATTTCTTCACTCCATCTAGTAGAAGGTCTGTCTTTGTATGACTTTGTGACTCTAGCAATTTCTTCACTCCATCTAGTAGAAGGTCTGTCTTTGTGTGACGCTACTCTAAATCATACCATACTATTTTTGTATTGATTCTTATTTTCATTCCATTTTATGGGTATATTATAAATATAACTAATTGTAATTATTGATGTTATTATAATATTAATAAGAAAAGTTCGTTTATAGTTATAGAAATATAATTAACATGTTATGTAATCCAAAGTCATTCTTTACCATCTGTATGATGTAAACATTACAATAAAAAACATTTGATAATAATACACTACAAAATGGATGTTACAATTTCAGGCTTCGATTAAATTGCTTTAAAGTATGTGTATTATGCAAATAAATCTAATATAATAAGATGCGTCACAAAATGTTACTATATAGATTTCATTGTTATATTGAATGGTATTGAAATATAGAAAAATGATTAAAAATAATACTGCTGAAAATATCCTTTTTGTGCTTTCCGTCCTGGTGTTATAATAGTCCCATATATATCTAGTTTCTTAACATTTGCTGGCAAAGGATTTAGTCTCTAACTTTTAAATTAAGTCATTCATCTGAAGATAGCCTTATCTACAAGCGCATAATGGTTCTATTTTGGTTGTCCACGACATTCTGTTTTGGTCGTGACTGTAGAAATTGTGGAATCCTCGCCCCCGCGGAGGCTGTTACTTGTCTCCAGCGGCCTGTCTCACAATTATACATGCAACAAATAGGAAATAGTAAGTAGCAAATTGTCGGAAAATCTATACAATGTTCTCTACCCCACGCATTTTACCGGACTATCTATTTATAATCAATTCTTACTAAATTCTCAGAGTACTTTCTAAATTATTGTATCAAAATCTGTCATTTTACCTATATACCACGTATAAAGAACACAGTATCCTGGCATTTATGTTTAGCTGACCGAATTATGTCCTGTCTCCTTTTCTTTTTTATATACTATTTTCGCAGTATGGATAACGATGAGAAATTATTATTTCTGAGATTAATTAAAGATTAAAAAAATTACATTTGTTACATTTTCAGCAAATATTTCTTGAGATTCTAAAGTACAACTGTACGACTAGAACTGTATTCACCAAACGTTTCTTATTCACGATGTAAAGTTAACTAAGGAGAAGGATGTAAAATATACTTTCATGCATAATATCGTCAAACTTTAAACACTAAACACTATTAACTAACGCCACCATTGCAGTTACCACCAAAGGCGTTTAATGAAAAAACTATTATAAGTTATGAGCTAATATGGAACTTATTATATATCTAAGCTCTTTAAGTTATGAGCTAATATGGAGCTTGTTATATATCTAAGCTCTTTAAGTTATGAGCTAATATGGAACTTATTATATATCTAAGCTCTTTAAGTTATGAGCTAATATGGAACTTATTATATATCTAAGATCTTTAAGTTATGAGCTAATATGGAACTTATTATATATCTAAGCTCTTTAAGTTATGAGCTAATATGGAACTTATAATATATCTAAGCTCTTTAAGTTATGAGCTAATATGGAACTTATTATATATCTAAGCTCTTTAATTTACACCGATTAAATGATCACCGTTTGACTAGTTTGCAAATAGCGGAGAGGGAATTCCATTGATATTATTGACGTTTACTATTTATTTGGTAAATTGTGAAACCTATTTACTATTTCATCGTTGAAGCTTGTTATTCGCAGCAGAAAAATTAACTGTTAATTGTGAAACGCATTTTATTATTTACAACTTCTTACTTGCTTGTTCTATTGTGACACAGCTTGTTGTATCTCTAATATTTTAATTCGTCCAAATTGTGCAATATTATCTCATACATAAAGCCAATAACATATATTTTTCAACTAGAGAAGCACCCCAAATGTGTATTTTACTAAAAAGGGTATAAAAGCTTTTTCCAAATACTAAAAAGTAAACTTATAGAATCCATTTAACATCTTAGTAGTCATTTAGTTTCAACTTATAACATGCACACTTTCATCCCCGTATCTGTATACTTAATATTATAAAACGTTACTTTGAAAGTAGTAATGTGTAAGCATTTTATTATTTTATCTGGAGAGGGAGCAATGAAGATGGTGCAATACCATATAAAACATTTTATTTACATATGAAAAACTTCAGACATAGGAATATTCCAATATAAATATTCGAAGAAAGATATAAATATTCAATATCTAAAGAAAATAGCATTATATTTTACGGGAATTTAATTTTTGACTGCATATCTAAAACATACTGCAGAATCGAGAGGTCGAAAAAGTCATTTTCTGGAAAACTATATTATATCTACATAGATATGTTTCGACGATATTAAGTCATCGTCAGTATTATTATATTATTATGAACTCAAAATACAACCAAAATGGCGGTTTAGAAAGTGAATTGAGTTAAACTAATACGAGATAAGTACTTAATTATTATATAATACATAGTTACAACATACGGACAAGATTAATGGAGATGAGATAAAAGAGATTAGAGTGGTGAAATTGTGCGAGATTGAAGTAGCTGGCGATTAATTTCAGGCCTTGGAGATTTAATATAAACTAAGTGCTTCTAAAATCAATAAGTCACAGAAACAAAGAACTCGAGCATTTAGAGACAACTGTGAAGCAATTGGAAAAGTCTGTACAGTTGACTATATTATTATTGTACATTCTATGATGTAAGCATAAATCCCCTTTATAATGCTCTTTTATACGGGTAAGTAGATGCCCGAAAGTTTGTCCTCGATATAGATGCGGTTACCGTGTTTTGGTATATATATTTATATACAACATGACGTGAGGTGCAGACAGGTGACTGTGGGTTTGTTAAAAGGGAAAAACAGTTACGGAATTTAATGGTGCGATAGATCACGTGAACTATTTAGGAGTACATTTCTATGCAAACTACAGAAGCAAAAGGCTTGGTATGTTGGCCTCAATACTGTAGGGATAAAACCATTTAAGGTTCCGTAGCTCTTGCAGTTTGCGCACTTTTCATACTAGAAGTGAACATTGTGCATTAAGATTGTACATCTTCAGAACTCCAGGCGCCATCTGACCATCTTAGAAAGATAAAATATTAAGTAATAGTTAATCAATTTGAAATGAAATCACTGGTATATGTACGGCCTTCGGGATTATTCTATTTTAACCGACAAATTGGGCTTGTATCATTTGCAATAAACCAAAATATAAGGTTCAATTTCATGTCTTCAAGAAGATTTTATTGCACTACTCACTAGCCTACTTGTAAGAAGCATACCTGTATTTGCAGAAGAAATAGTAAAAAAATGAATATTTACAATTTAGAACTAGAATATTGAAATAAAACCTGTTAACCGTCATCAAATCAAAAAAACCATTTAACTTTATACAAGAAGTTTAAGTGTCAAAATGAAAATTTATTGGTGTATATATTATGCACTTTTAATCTATAGAAAATTCTGTAGATTAAGACATAAAACTAACATTATCTTATAATACCTAAACATTTTAAAGAAATATCATTTAGTAAACATGCTTACCAATGTTTAATTTATAGTACTATTCATTTCGTGTATATCTATTGTCAAAACTATGATTAAAATATTTATTTAGATAGATCAATTAATGAAAAGTTTAAAATTTTGTGAAAGAAATGTATTATTTTTAAATTTACAAATCTTCAACCACAAACATAGTGAACAACGAACAAATATTATTTATATATTGGATATTATACAAAAC
>JAYRBW010102392.1:0-19326 GCA_036023295.1 Invenusta paracnida
GTAGCACAATTAGAGAAACATAGCGTAAAATAAAATGTACCGACGCACTGTACTTGCTAACAATAGTAATAAACGTATGGAATGGAATACATAACATGCATTACACTCTGCAATACATGATCTCATTAACCAACCAACCAAATAGGCTGCAATCAAGTGCTAGAAGTCTAGATAGTGTACTCGGAATATACTACGTTGGCTGCAGTGACAATAGTTAGCTAATCTCCTAATGTCTGCTATATCGACAGTGTTTCAAACACAATCGAATGCATCGTATATCTCAAGTGCATTTACTTACTCGTAAATATTAAGCTAACCAATCAGAATCATAGATACGATACGCCTAGAACTACCTAGATGCACACAGTGTAAGTAGTGCCGTTGTGTTAATTTTGTTAGTTCATCAGTTCGTCGATGGGTTGATTGGAGTCAGAAACAAGTTAGACAAAATCTGAACGATACGTAACTACTATAAAATTTGCGCTTGTTCAAAGTGCATTCTTCATAGACTTGAACAAGTTTATATACCATGTTAATGTACTCAACATAATTATGTATATTATTTATATAACATATATTATATAAAGATGTTACCTAAACTAATAATTACACCAAATTATTTAAAAGTAGTGATAAAATTATATCATTATATAATAAATATTTGTGCTGAAACTAGTTTTATTCTGTATATGTTCTCAAAGGTACAAAGACCGACAATACTGTTAACGACACACATATTAACTGAAAGGTAGATAAGTGAAGATATGTGAGACTGCGGTCAAATGAAGTATTTTAATTAATTAACTCTAGAAAGAATTAGATAAGCCAATTTAATTTGTGCTACCATAACTAAATTATCTTTTGCTATCGGTGCAATGATAGGAACCTAGTTTTTCGTGTGAACCCGCAACTCAATAAGCAGTTATATAAATTTATGCTATAGTAAAGATGGAAATTGTAAAATTTCATTTGAAGTAATGAACATAATTACATTATCTATATCATACAAGAGGAAAACATAGAAATTTATTTCTAAGCTAAATGCAATGAACACACGTGAATAAATTATTATAAAAAATCATATATAAAAACAGGTATAATTAATTTCCTAGCGTTAATATTTGATATATAAGTTAATTAATAAACAAAATATTTAAATTTAAACATTATCTCAACTTTAAAAATAGGAAATATAATCCGGTTATAAAACAAGATTTATTTGAATAATATAGTCACCATTTTATATTGAGAATAAAAAAGTAATTTTATTCAATTGTTTAAAAAATTGAGTGGATATTATGTGCTTACGTTTATAATTAATTTTATTTAAAACACCAAAGCAATTTGTAGTTAACTTTTAAAAATAAGAAAATTAATTTTAGGAACTATTATTCCATATTATGTTTCTTTAATCAATTTCTACTATTTCTCATAGTTTGTTATGATTAAAACAATTTATATAGTGTCGATAATTACAAAATATATCCTATTAAATGTACTCATAAATTTCAGTTTAATCTCGTTTAAAATATAATTGAAGACTTATAAAAGTTTTCAATGTTCATATTTAATGTAGAATAAAGTATTATCAAATATACCTTATATAATTTGCTCATTGCTTTCGTCAAAATCTCGCTTACAGGTAAATTTAAATCAGGTATAATCACATTTCACCCCTACTAGACAAAATATGCACTTTGTACGTAATTATGAAATTTCAGTAACAATGTTATAAACTGAAAAACATACATTGTCAACCTACTAACATTGGTAACTTAATGTTAATTCAATTATTCAAAAAATCGTCAAAATTAATGCCTCTATTCATTAGGACACTTCTAATTATTGTATATTATAAAGAATCTAATGATTTAGTTTATTAAAAACAGTGAATGATACAAAACTAAAATATTCGCAATATATTATGCAAATCATTTAATAAAAAGTTTTATACACCAATAATAATAAGTAAAAATTACATATCGATAAAAAAAGCGTTTGGCATATATTGGGCATAAGTATAGCTAGTATAACATATTAAGTATACGGGAGTAAACATAAATATAACAAATCAATATCATTATCGCTATGTATCTACAAACAACTTAGAAAGGAAAATAGTTTTTGTCAGTAAGAGATAGGAAGTTCTTGAAACGGTTAGTTAAGAAGAAAATTGACTAACTAGTTTTCATAAATATCAAAAACATTTTATCGAAAGTTGGAATTGAATTTATAATTATATTTGTATGTATTAAATATAACAAAATTACAGAAAATGTATTTATATTGTTTAATGAGTAAATAATATAAGTTACTAATTTATCCAGTTTCTAAAATGATTGCTTATCATTAATACGGAAAATCAACATTCTCAATGATATTTTATTTGTATTGAAGAACTCTTTAATAGGTACCTATCTAGGTTAATAAAAACTAAATATTGGAATTTTAACTAGAGTAATATATGGGTAGCACGACAAATAGAAGAAATTTTGTGTATAGAATAAGGTAAATTGTGTATCACGATATATAATAAAATGTATTAATTAAATTAGTACATATTTTAGTATCGGAAAATTTCTTCGAAAATTTAAAATCATAAACAAATATATAGACGAACTTCATATAAAACATGGCCATTTGATACGTACATTTAATCTGGTACCAACAAATTTTTGTGTAATACTAATTAAAAGTTTAAAGTTAGTTATATATTAGCCAATGAAAGGTAACATGACATGTGTCACTTAGACCAACTACCTACTATGAATAAAAATATTAGAACATTGAATACAAAACTAGGCTAATAAATACTCATATATAAATATTAAGTTACTATCTATAATAACACGGAACTCATGTATAACTAAATGTTGGCATCGATGTACTATACATATGTAGTACACATTATATAATACATCTTTGTAAAGAAAAGAAATTAAAACTTAGAGCTTTAGCATTAACTGTATAGTATTAGCAAGCATACAATAGAAAGATAGATTTAAAATAACTGGACAAAAATACAGCACTATACTTTGAACATAAAAAGAAGATAAATAGAGAGCCAAACTAAAATTAGAAACACGAGAAAAACAAGCTATTTTAAAACATATATTTTTCTCAGTGTTAAATTCAACGTACATACACACGAAAATGCTTTCAGTTTAACCAGAAAGTAATAACAGGAAAACGATTCTTAACTTGTTTTAGTATTGAAATAGTGATATTACGTCTATATATCAAATTTTAGAAGTGTTAGATTATAGCAAATAATTATAATTACTAAAATGATACAGGACATGGAACGTATTTCGAGCAAATTAATTTTATGATAATCCTTACAAACTCTAAATTAAAAACTTTTTGAAAGAAAATATATATATATTTTATACAGAGAACGTTATCCTACAATACAAAATTCACACGTTAAACCAAACTAATTGAAAATATCTATATATTCAAACAAATTAATAAATAATCTAAGTATTCAAAAACATTACTCTATAAAAGGAAATAGGAAAAAAAGAAAGAATGCATCTCAAAACATGTCTATTATTGAAGTAAAATTGAATTGAAACAAATGCTTCGTAAATCCTAGTAAATCAATAATAAGAATCGCAGCCTATAATTATAGTAATACAGTCTACAGTACAATAATAATATCAATTGGAAAAAGTCTATTAAGACAACACAAGACACTAATATCTGTATGTGCTTCAGTGACTAGTGAAAGACAGGGAAACAGACAGAATAACAGACATGCAGGAATAAGCCCAAAATGTACAAAAACAGCGCATACGACACCATAAATAAAAAAACATGACAATAATACACGAATCAGGGATACAATACGTAGATTTAGTTAGCAAGACTGGAATAAAAAGTTGCTGCCATTAAGAAGTCTTGGTTTGGCATAATGTCTATGTACATACAATTTAACTACTTTAAAGTAAGTGGAAGGAGAGTAGGTACGTAGGTATAAATATATGATAACAGTTTAATATGTAAATTATAGAAAGCAGAAATGCAATTTTAATTATATTATACACCAATAAACTTACCGAATTTTCGTTTGTATGCATTATCATGGATATCAATGTATACTATTATTAATTTTCATTTAGACTATACAATATCATAAGTACATATATAGATATTATATAAACATACATTACTTTTTGAAGCTAGAAAATAAATGCTAGGACTGATGGATCTGTAGAAAGGGGCATGAGATAGATGGATGCAATCTGTCAAGCTAAAAAGTAAGTCTATCCAAAACAGGATTTTCCATTAAAAGCAAATTTCAGAATGAATAACCTGAAATTATGTATTTTTACAGATGTAGCAGTAGAGAAGAAGAAACCTCCAAAATCTGTATGGACGGTCACTGATAATATTACAACGACGTATGCAATATAATTGGTTGAATTTAATAGATGCTCACTCAGGTAGAAAAAAGCTATATTTGTAATCTGACGCACCAAAAAATGAAGAATAAAGTGTGCTAAAAATGTTTGCAAGCTTCGTTGATTGTATTGGAGGAAGGGAATACATGATCAACAATTTCCCCTAATCTCGGGTGTGGCTGCTTTATTGAAAATGCACGTGTGTAGCGTAAATAAAGAAAACAAAATTGAATTGAAGATTAGAGTAATTTCAAAGCTGATCATAACAGGAAGGTGGTAAGTTGTTTTGAAGGAAATAATATCCGATTGTCGAAGGAATATAAATAGAGTGGATGGGTTCGGCTCAATCAATTAATCTTCGTCCACTTCCCAGCTAACTAGACCCTCGCGACACCCATTCCTAATTCTATAACCGAGAATCCGCGGTATCAACTCGGAGTTAGATACATTAAGGAGGCCAACTTCAGCGACTTCTGAGAGAAATTTGGAGCGACGAGACATGGCTGTCGAAGCGAAGGCTGTAACTTCCCAAGGATATAGGTAGGGGTTGTGTCCGTACCACTCTTCCAAGGCCGCCGCTTTGTTGCTGCTGCTATTGTCATGGTGATTGTGCTGGTGTTGAGAGTGAGAAAAGACACGATCGAGGCGAGACGATGCTGATGAGGGTAGCAGGAGTGTAGCTGGTGGAGAGGGTAGATCAGAAGATGAGGTAGAAGAAGAGATATTGTGGTGATCATTGACCGAGGCAGACCATCCATTTGAGGTGAGTTTAACACGTTTACTGGCCTGGCGGGAAGAGCGATTTGATGATCGGTGATACCCATTCGTCAGCGCTTCTACCTTCTCTCCATTCTACATAGAAAAGAAAAGGGGCGTTAGCAAAATAATTGTATATAATTTAAATGTTGTAAAGTATGTATTAAACTTGATTACACAGCAATCTACAAGTTATTTTATCTATAGACCGATTTCGTGGTAATTGTTCCTCATCTGTATAGAGCAAGAATCAAACCAGCCACTTAAAAACCACCACACTACTTTTCGTCGGTAAATTACGGTATCTTATAAAAGCTATTTGGAGATCAATAATTAAAATCAAGACTTGTCGCCATCCTAAATACCCCAAAATAATCAAAGAACAGATAGCTTCAATGTTACAATTTCGATATAAATACAAATGTGTGATCTAAAGCTTAAATTCTAAGAAACATAATTCACTAAGATAGTAGATATTAAAAAGTGAGAAATTATATGTGGGAACATGTATTTAATAGTATTCATAATATCTTTGATAAATACACATAATTTAAAATTTTCTAATAGAATGAAAATTAATTATGTATCATAAATGTAAATTATCATTTCAAAATCAGATGAAACAGAATGACACGTAATGCCCTTTATCATTATTAAAAAGGGATCATCAAAAGAGATATAATTTGAGATCATTAAACCATTGTAAACAACATATTACTCACAAATTATCCACGTATGTAAATAATAAAAATAGAGCCTTAAGTTTATTTACTGCAGACTTAATTAAATATTTGTAGTAGTATATGAATTCACATTTCAATAATACACGGTACAAGGAACAAGTAACACAATAATACCTACAACTGTACAGCCATTGTAATAGACGAACATACGCATCAGAAAAGATACACAATATATATAATAAACTATTTACAGCAGCAACGTTTATCTCAAACGCACACATGACTCATGAAGAGAATACTGTCTCATAATGCGAGTATGCATTTAATGGAGAACGCAATACCTATATTACTTGATAAATACAGAACTTCAACAGATAGCAACAAGAAAAATTGGACCTAAAATCAATGACTCAACTCACAAAAATACCACAAGTCAGTCACGGTTCAATCACTTCGACTCTACACAATATGTATTTCAAACAATCTATAAACTTTCCACCCATTCAATGTTCAATGGTGCCTAATAATAAAAGAGTAGATGAGCGGAGTATAATCATAAACTTATAAAACTTCTGTCGGTAGGTACGAATGTACCCAGAACTTCACCATTACAGCACATTAGACAAAATTGCATTTTTGCAGTTTGCTACGATTTTGAAAAACCGAAAAACCCATCCTTTGACATTACACTCTATGTTACTAAACTGTTACTTAGTTTTGTGATCCAAAAAATAAGTTTAGTACCAGTTAATAGATAAATAGAAAGTAAAAAAAGTAACTAAACAATATTGTCTGGTTAAAGAAATAGGAAACCAAAATACGAAATATTGCAAAAAAAAAACTACTCTAACAGATCAACGATATAATAAAATTTATTAAATATTGGCAACGCAATTATAAAACAAATACTATACAATTATTTAAAAATAATAATAATACTATCGACCAAGGTTCACAACAGTTAAATTAATCAGCTGACTTAAAAGCTTTGTTTGAGAATAAATTAAGACCTGATGTATTTAATAGTGAAACTTAAAAATATACCTATAAAATTTTATAAGTAGATAAATAGCTTATAAGAATTTACTAAACAGCCAAATTTTTACTAAATCATTTAAAAATAGTAAACTCAAAACATAAATTTCATACAAACATGTACAAATAAAAGGGTGTACATATGTCTAAACTAGTTTCTGCCAAAAGCTTCGTTTCCTTACCGAATAAGAATTTGAACTATAGTGGAAACCCAGATATCGATTATAGAGTGTAGGAAGGGAGAGGGGAGATTCTATACAGCCAGTAACTTGTAGATAAATATGCAGTGTATTGTTCTACTTTTCTGTTCTTCATGAGAAAGGAAAGAAGGCGTTCCCAGTTAGTTACCTCATACGAGCATACAATATATTCCATGTATGTATGCCTAATATGAATGTATACAAAGTTCCATTAATAAATGGGAGAATATGCCAGTAACAGTATAACACACGCTTGTAATTGAAAATCTAGTTTTCAATCGACAAGACGGTCTTTCAAATATACATTTTTATTTTACTATATGAATTAATATTTAACTAAAAATAAATGAAATATATCATTTAATTTACAGCCTATGCCTACAATACAGTTCATAAACAATAGTTGTTAACATAGTTTAACAATTGAAGTTTAAAACGATAATTAAATAAAAGTAGGCTAATGAGTGTATAATTAACGCATATTTACTTTTTATTAAAAAATAAAATAAAACCAAATAGAAGAGCAGATTTAAGTATTTAGCTTTAGAATGTTATGTATAATCACATAAATATTTATAATATATATAATAATAAACCTACATCTGAAAAATTAAGTTTGAAGGCTTAATTAAAGGGACTATCAAATTGTAAAATGATATAGTAATGTCATACGAATACCTGTAAACATAAATAACAATAACATAAAGCATAATACAAAAAGTTAAAAGTACTTAATGTACCTACAATTTTTTATTAAATTCATGTAATTTGTAACTTAGACTAACAAAGAAAAAAGGGAGATCTAGTGAAAAATTATTACACAAAAATAAAGACGCAGTATTTTCTGTAGAAAAGAATAAGCACAAAACTCAATGAAGAACATAATAATACAAAAAACACGTATGAATTTCAACTCATGAGTCACACATTAACGTGATATCCTGGATAAGAGAGAATGAAGGACTGATATTGGTGTTATGGACACAGCCAACCCTCACCCCCACGAAATCACAAGCCAATCTCTGATAATAGAATATTCTTATAATACACATACATATAAGGGAAATCCGTGTCGTTAAACAAATAAGAAGCAAGCGTAAAAACTCGATATTCAATAGTGTTAATACATAATATTAAGTGGTAGTTATATACATATTTCATAGTCATGTGTGTACAAACATTAGCAAACATGTCGGTAAGTAGATAGGACAGACTCAAAATAGTCAAGAGCTGATTTGTTTAAGAAGTCGTCCATATTATTTATCAATAAATGTTTTATAAATTTTGTAACTGTAGATGCGCATGTAAACTCTAGAAAATATAACAGGAAATGATAAATGTTACTATAAAATTCAAATGAAAGATAGGTTAGAAGTGAAATAGACTCATAAAATCTAGCTAGCTTATGTAAATTTTAAGATAAAAAATTTCCATATTAATTTTTGACTTACCCCTAAAAAACCTGTATTTTAAATTCTCCTAAAATTTGGAGATCAATCTTCGAAGTTTCAAGCATTTACCTGAAAATCACAAGATGTCATTTAAGCAGTTACCACGGAAATTTTTTATATTAAGTAGAATCAATAATTCATTTGAGCCTAATATGTCAACCATTGTTAAAGTAGCTATCATGCTCAGAAGAACACATATATAGTTACGTACAAAATTTTGACACAATACTATTATTGAAAAACCTATGCACTATTTTATTACTGGTATAAAATAAACAAACGCTACCAAAATTATTAGATTTGAGGTTATATGTAAACTCTTGTTAAAAGATTCAGACACACTCTTCCTAAAATATATACGTACAGAAGAGCGAACAAAATACAGAAAAGTTAACACTTTGAGGAAGAAAGAACACCCGTTATACATAAGATTAGAATTTAATGGGGGAGAGAGATCTAATTAAAAGAGCTTCATTAATTTGAATGTCAAAATCATTTTTACCAGAAGAAATAACCAGAAAGAGCAAGAATTATAAAAAAGAAGATGACAGCCTATTTGAGATTTATGCTCCTTTACTAGAGTTGTAAGGTGACGCTTTGTTTTACGAATTGTATCGCACAAAAACATTTGTAATTGGTAGACAACCAAGGAAGCCAGAGTATTCAGAGTGTTATAAATAAAAAATAAATTTTAGATTTAAAAGAGGAAAAACAACAGAAATTCTAATGGTAAGTTTGGTTTTAAAAGATTAATTAGTTTTTTGCGAAAAATTAACGAAGGTGAACATATAAAGGGAATACGAAGCAGGAAGTGTCATCAGTTTGGGATTTCGTGGAACGATTATACTTTTTGGATAAAAAGATTTTAACATAACCATTAAAATAAAATTCGGGAAACCATTTTTACAAATCAGATTTTCCAAAAATAAAATTACTTGGTGGAAAATAGACAGGGCATAGGTAAACTCTGTGAAGGAAACAGAAAATTAAACCAATTTTGCATTGTTTGGGACAAAAACATTAAACATCAATAAGAGATTAGTGGAAGTTTTTTTTACGGTAGACAGAGACAGAATATTTGGAATTATTGGTGTTTGGTAGGGTTATAATGGTGTCTAAAAAGGGTAACGAATGGGTTATAGTTTCGTAAGTAAATTTTAGATTAGAGCGAGATTGATTAAGCATGTTTAAGCAAAAGGTTTAAAATCTACAGATTTAGGAAAAACAGATGTCATCAACATAACAAAGGTATACGTTTGGTTTGAGTTTTTAGCCACTCTTTTTCGAGGTGTTCAAGGAAGAAGTTAGCAAATGTGGAACCCAGAGGGGAACCCATTGTTATGTCATCAGTCTGTTTGAAGTATTTTCCAATTGTGCATGAAAATACCACTAGTCTAGTAGCAATGTATAAAAGATGTTTAAATGTTTCGATTGGAAAAGGAGGACTATTAAGAGAATTATAAGAGTATTTATACTCTTACAATTTGCAATAAATAATTGCAAACAATATCAATGGTTTCTTTGGGGGGAACATTTATAGTAACTAAAGATTCGATATCAAAACTAACAAGATTATCATCATAGTTGAAATTGTAGTCAGAAATGTCATTAATAAACTGAGAAGTAGAATTAACTAAACAAGTAGAAACAATGTTGGGTTTAATGAATGAATCGAGGTATTGCGCAATATGATATTCTGCCGTATTGGTCATGGATACAATTGGCCTGAGAGGTTGATCAGTCTGGTGTACTTTAACTAGACCGTAAAGTTTGCCAGATTGGCAACCTCTGGGATTGATTTTCTTGTAAATTATCTCAACATATGGTTTAACGTCATTACTAAGGAAGCGTACAATCTTGTTCTCATTAGCTATAATAGGGAGAACTTTGTTAACCGGAATATCAATATTAGTGAAATTAGAGGTATCATTAACAATAGAATCAAGCTGGTTATGATAATTAATACTGTTGAGAATGACTAATCTACAACCTTTATCAAAAGGACAAATTTTTATGGAATCATTATAAGTACACAAATTAGTCAGTTTTATGGAGAAATTAGTTAGATTTATTTTTACATATACTATTAGAAGTATTTTGGAATGACATGAGATGATGTAATGAATTATTTTCAAAGTCAACGGAATAGGAAAATTGTTCATTGTAAGTACTTTTACTAATAAAATGTATTTTTGTTCAGTGTGAGACTTAAAGTTTGAAAAGATCTTCCTATTATTGATTTTAAGTCTCACATTTAACAAAAAAACATTTGTTTAGTAAAAGTATTAACAATGAACAATTTTCCTATTCTTTTAACTTTAAAAATAACTTATTACATCATTTCATGTCATTCCAAAATACTTCCAATTTTATCTGAAAAAAATAAATCTAACTAATTTTTCCCTAAAACTGAAGTGACTAATTTAAGTACTTACCAATGATTCCATAAAAAGTTGTCCTTTTAACAAAGGTTGTAGATTAGTCATTCTCAACAGTATTAATTATCATAACAAGCTTGATTCTATTGTTTATGATACCTCTAAGCCAAACGAATAAAAAAGTAAACAATTTCATAATAAAAGGGTTTATTAACTGAATATGTTTCGTTGTGCATACAACTTTTTCAATAGCGTAAAATAAATAAATAAAATACAAAGTTTGAAAATATCTCCCTATTATTAATTTTGTATTTTATTTATTTATTTAACGCTATTGAAAAAGTTGTATGCACAACGAAACATATGAGATAATAAACATTTTTACTATGAAATTATTGACTTTTTTTATTCATTTGTCTTTTTCAAATATTTACTTTACATCATTTTTATATACGTACAGATTTATGTTAATTAATAAATCATATAGTAAGTAAACAGGAACTTTGAAATGCACGACGCATTCTCAAATAAAGTTATGAGTATCGTATATACCCACAGATAAGACGCACGAAAAACGTATTTTTAACAACGTTAAGTAGGGGGTGTGTTCTATACGCGGGTCACACATTTATTTTAGCCATAAATATCTATTGATTTTCAACAATTTCTAGCTCTATGAACAGAAGCAGGTAAGTAAATAATTTCTATCTCTATGAGCAGATTTAAATTATTTAACCTACTTACCTAATTGGTATTTCTATCTCTATGAACAGAGTACTAATTTAAATTATTTACCTACTTAATTTTTGTTTTATCATTGCTAAAAATTGAATAAGCTAAATCAATTGCTAAATTGAATAGTAAAAATTGAATAATTATGAATAAGCGAAAATCGTACACGAATTATGAGAAAACCAAAGCAATCAAGCTCGCCAGTGTCCGAAGTAATAGAAGAGTAGCAGGCATGTTAGGGATATCTGAAGCGTGCATTCGAAAGTGGAAGAAAAATAGAGCTGATTTTGTGCACCAACTGCGCCGAAAAAGGGCAAATTAATTCGAAATGACGAAATTCCCGGAGTTGGAAGCCACTTTAGTGAAAAAATCGACGAGCATCGAATTAAGGGGATTTCTGTTTCGGCTTAGATTATTACACAATTGGCTAAATTGCTTGCATCCGATGCCGGTATTTCACCAAATGATTTTAAAGCTTCACGAATTGGGTCTCTCGTTTTATGAAGCGAAATAACTATTCTATTCGACGTCGGACTCATTCAAATTATCTGGCGATTTCCAGGAAAAATTCTGCAGTTTTAACGTTTTTTATCAACGAAAGGAGTCAATTTCATTTTGCTTTGAGTTTGATTGGGAATGCTGATCAAACACATGTATTTTTTATATGCCAAGTTGCATAACTATCAATAAGGCAAGAGAAAAGACAGTTACGGTGAAAACAACTGGTAACGAGAAAATGAGATTGACGTGCATGTTAGCCGTAATGGCTGACGGAACTAAATTGCCTCCCTATCTTATTCTGAAGAGGAAAACTGTGCCGAATGAAGAATGCCCAAAGGACCTGATTGTGAGAGCGTAGAACAAAAGATAGATGGACGTGTAGTGCGAGATTGGGTGAAGACTGTCTGAGCAAATAGAAATGGGGATTACAAAAGCAACGTTTGTTGTTGGTATTAGATATTCCTAAACCGCTCACAAATGCGCATCACCCAAGCAAAAACTTGGAAATAACAATACCCGTTTGGCAATTATCCCCCGATATTCCCTGAAGGCTTAATATCGCTGCTTCAACCTATGGATGTTAGCTTAAACAAACCATTCAAAGCTTCTTTGAGAACACTGTGGAGCAAGTGGATGATAGAAGGTCCGCACAATATGACGCCAAGTGGTAACATTCGCCGCCCTTCTTATTATGTAGTTTATCAATGGGTTCTGATAGCATGGGAATCCATTCCTCTAAAAATGATGGCGAAAGCATTTCAAATGCTATGGATGGTTCGGAAGATGACATGCTCTATGAAGGATATCTGCAAGAAGCCTTAAATGTTTCCAATGATGAAACCGATTCTGAAGATGAAGGCGAGTGCAATGCTGAATTTGTATGCGAGATGACTGAGAGCGGAGTGAAATTGAGAAAAGTAAAAATTGATTGAGCATTAAAGAACACTACTTATAATAGTTACCAATTGTTAATATTTCATGTTTTAAATTAATCTTAGTTACTTTGTTAAGTGTACCTATATTGTATATTTGTACATTTTGGTTCTGTAATCATACATACCATTCTCATCATGTTATTATTTTTTTTTAAATATGTCTATTCTATGAAAATTACGGGTGCATCTTATCTGTGGGTCATAAATGTTTGTCTTATTTGTTTTTCAAAGTAGGGGGTGCGTACTATACGTGGGGGCGTCTTATCTGTGGGTATATACGGTAATACCTCGACTTAAACAGCATTTTTATTTCAACTATATTATACTGGTGCACAACATAAAAAGGTGTCAAACTATCACGTAATAATATGCCATACAATACTCATCAACTGTATTCGAAAAAATCGATACAAAGAATAAAACAATATTTAAACCTCTTCATAAACCATACCTTTAGAATTAAGCTTTGGCCAAGTATTAAATTATCCATGCAGTATTAGAGTATCCAGTGTATTTTCATTCGTGTATATAATAATATCGAGAAGAAACAATAAAATAATCGGGTTGTATTGAATAGAGTTTGACATTCTAGAAGTAAGAAAATAATTATTCCTACATAATTACACCGTCATCTCTTCTTTAGGGAGACTATATGTATGAGTTAGGACAATTATCGGATTAAGTCCACATATAAGATACTCTTTACATTCACATTAATTTTCCCCAACATGTTGACAGTTTCTTCTAAAAAAACTATAAAAATAATGCTTCTTCTTTTCAATCGCAGAACAGAAATGTGATGTATTAAGCAAGCTTACGTAAAAAAAGTAATATATCACAAAAAAACTCGCAATACTAACGCAAGCAGATAAACTTTTAAGTAGAGAACGGAGAAATACGTTTTCATATTTTGTCAAACACAAATCATGATTCATATACAAAGTAAATTTCAATACTTTTAGTAAATACTTTAGAGGTCAGCAACAACAAACGATATATTCGTAGACTAAAAACCAGTACAGTGTCTAATTTTGCATCGCGAGAATAAAATTCATGAGTCAGCAGGCTCGCATTATATGCAGGAAAAACACTGTCAGTGGGGTAATTTGAAAGTTATTAATGAATGATATATTAATATACAATGTCGGATTAAATATAATACAACAAGCTGACGCTGACAATCACGATATTTAATTAATTTTACACCACACCGTTTTACATTTAACTAATAAAAAAAAATTAAACTCGTTCACAACAGCATAATACATCTGCAATGCTCAAATAGATTTCTAAATATATATTATTAGATATTTAAAAAGTCAAATTGATATTAACAACCACAATATATTCACAAATATATGACCCAAGAGCAAATAATTCTGAGGTTTTAGGTTGCCTTTCTAAGAATTTCAAGAAATAGACAATTTATTTAAGGCTTTTGAGTCAAATATTCAGATAATGCTAATTTATCATCATTTTTTGTAAGGATTACAAACTTTGTTTGTAATAATGTTAAACAATAGAGCACTGAAATCTGTCAAAAAATACATAATCATAGAGCAATGCAATTTTAATTTATATATATAACAAAGCTAATTAGTTTATAAATAGCTGGAAATGGAGAAGTATTGTTTAACACAAGTTAAGCAAACTACACACCTGATGTCCTACAGTGAAGTCAGCTTCCAAGAGTCGCTTGGTAGTTTTTCTCTCAGCAGTGGCAGTAGTAGAAGAGAAATCCGAACTGCCATTATTCACCTGATCGGAAAAGGCTGCAGGGCTTAGCTGCGATGGACTACTATGCGCCAGTAGGTCAGACGATGAAGTTGGGCTACTCCTGTTCTGCTTGGTGGACGCACGCTCTGTCTTCTTACCCAGCTCTTTCGATCGACGATCAGAACTGAACTGTGTCTGCATCATTTTTGACCAGGAGTAGTTGCGTGTGGTGAGACTCCGGCGCTGTCGACCATTACTAGTTAACAAGGGTTTCGTTGGTTCAGAGGCAGGTAGCAAGCCATTCTCAACTATTGCAGAGTGTTCTGAAATGTTTTGCAGTTCACCAACAGGTCCCGAAGATGATGGGGCAGGAAGAGGGCTATCTGGAGGGGAAAAGCGCTGATAAACATTGGCTGTAGAAGAAAGTGGGATTGATCGATTAGTCGATCCCCATTTCATAGAATGTTGAGCATTACTATTGGAGGGGGGTTGCTGGATGTGTGAGTTGCTACCACCGTTGTCCTGGGAATGGTGGTGGAGTGCCTCGCTAATGGGGCTCACCATAGCTGACCAAATGAAAGTGCAGGAAATGGAGTGAAGCTGAAGGAGTATATGAAATATATTAAACATTCAATAATTATAGATAACAGGGAATAATCTAAATGTTTTAACAATTTTCCAAAATGCCAATGATACATAAAAAAGTAGCATGTCTATATGAGAAGCAAAGTTCTTAATGAAAACATGAAGGAACAGTGGTTATAATAACTGACTAAGTTATGGTTAACATTAAAGTTATTAATAAAAGTGGCATGTGCTTTATTTAGAGTACATGATTCCAATATTTGAGTTATGAACTTTAAATACAGAAAAAAATAATAATGTGCAGATGTTTGATGTATGAATATTTCTTGAATACCATAGCAACTCCAAAACCAGAGAACTATTTATATCATGCCTGATATACAGGTTTCCTTCCAATATTGTGCATCAGCAGTGCAATGTGCTTCTCTGCAGCAACAACTGAAGAACCCATTGAATCTCCATGTCTAATGCCCTTTCTCTGTTTACTATTGTAGTGTGAAGCCATAAAGTTATTTAGATAATGTTATATAATATTATAATAACACAATTTACAGATGTAACTTAGATAATATAACATATTGTTTATGCTAAAAATTTCTCTAAACTTTTAATTGTAAAAATCTTTTTTTTATACTAACATGTATTACATCATGTTTTTATTCATTTTCTTGGCCATGCTCTAGAAAGTTAGAAAGGAAAATGGTTTAAGATATATTAAAATAATTGCATATTCTTTTTCTACATATTTTTCTATATATTATAGTTTATTCGCTTTTTATATTCTAGCTCATCAGGTAGCTTAACCCTGAGCTCTTATAAGAGCAAAAATAGCAGTATTCTAGTCTCTCATGGCATCAGTAATATACCAAAATAATATTTTTGAAAGGTTGTTATTATTATTGTGCTTTTGTTGCCTAATATGTGCTGAGTGGAAATTGCTCATTACTTCATTAATAACATTCATACTTCATATTATTGTGTAACATGTAATTTATAGAATAGCTGTAAATGTAATATGCATGGTAAAATAAAACCATAGGAAGCCTAACAACTACTAAAAATGTAATTATTTTGAATATGTTATACAGTAATTTATAGCTATGATATTACTAGAATGTTTATCAATTTTAATTTGAAATGTGAATAAGTAAAATAGTAATTAATGTGTAAAAATAACAAAGTCGAGATTGGCTATTATGAAAAAATTATACTATAGGTATCAATACTATACTTAGATATACATATATTATATAGTGAAGGATATATCAATATGTTTATATAGATATACACTATGTGATGGTCTAATATCTATTTTGTCAAATCACTTGTTTAGGTAATAGTATTATTTATACCTTTAGCTAAATAGGTAGCATCCACCTAGAGAACTGTTTCTAATAACTGCTAAAATGTGAAGCATTATGAGCATATTATAAGTGCACTTAGATTAAACATTTAGAATCATACTATTATTCATTCTCTTCCGCATTTATCATTCAAAATGAAAAGTACATAGAAATCTAATCAATAGACAAGGGTATTTCCCAGCTCAATTATAATACACCTGCCTAAATTTGATCGACCAATCAAATGTGACCAATGTTTGAATAAGCAAAAGAATTTTTAAATAAATTTCTATAGCCAATTTAGAGAGATGTTTTGTTCCTGTTATTGCAAAAAAGAAGAAGGGTTTAATTATGTTTGGAGTCATGGTTTATCATGTGTTATATCATTTTTATATAGGGTTTAGCATACTAACATGATTGTAATGTGAGCACAATTTATGTACTTGATAGCATTTTTGATAAGCATATAAATCCATTGAATAATATGTCTCTAAATTGAAACTGCCATTTGTATATTCAGACATTTTGAAAAGAAAGAATTAATATTTTGAAATTGATAAAATAAATACTTAGTATAAATTGTGTCTATAAAGACTGGACATAACAAGATGTATTACCTTCAAAGCTATGACATATTTAACATTCATTAGCAAAATAATTAAATAGATTGCAAAATAACCATCATTAAATCAGGTTAGACAACATAGTATAGGTAGGTATATATAATAGAAAATTCGTCAATATTAAATATTTATTGCAAAATTTGACTGTTAAAGAAATAATCCTAGTTTATTATAACAATTTAGTTGACTAATTTTTGTATAAACGAGCACAATATAACACAATAAATGTTCCTGTGTGAACAACAGCCAATAATGAGAGAAAGTAAATTTTAAATAAAAGTAGTTATGTATGCTATAACTGGCAAGATTTTACATAAGCAATTTATTTCTGGTGATTTTTTCTGAAGATTTTAACTAGCCAGTTGTAGCAGACAGCTTTTAAAATTGTAAACTCAAACACAAATGATTAAGGAAAAGAAAATCTTAAACAATGAAAAATCAGTGAAATGTCAGGGAATTTCCAAAGATCAATTAAGCTATATGATCATTCTCTATTGGGTGGACATCTCAGCCATAATTATCCCTGCAATTGTAAGCTGTGCAATATTGCTTGTAATACACTTACCAATTCATTTTTCAATTGCAATTCAAATAATCCTTGCGGAAGACCCATGTACAATAAGGAAGAAGTGCTACAACAAATTATCAACATTTGTTCACAATGTTTGTCCGAAATTGGCCCTGGACGACCACACACATGTTCTGATGCTACTAGATTTCAAAATCTTAGTGCTATGATGCAGGCATCTGCAGTAACAACAGAAAATGTGGTTGCATCAGTTCTTTTAAAGACAAAACTCAAACTGATAAACAAATTTCATTGCCTGTGGCCGGTGGAGGTTGAGCACTCCAAGTGATCATTTCATCAACTCAACTGCCTCTCAAAGATCCAGTAGTCCATAGTGCATACAATTTATGTGACATGCAAAAACATTCATCCCTATCACAAAGAAAGACCTTGCTTTTGGCTAGTCATTTGCGCCATCCTTCCAATCACTCGAAGAATGTAGAGCCAAACCTCAAATGCAAACTTATTAAAAATGATCATCAATTAGATGGTCATTTCGAAACATGATGTATCCCTTTCATCAAAACTACAAAGGGCACTGTAACAGAAGCTGCACCCAGATAGGCCACATATTGTACCAACTGAACGTTGACCATCTAATCAACACCATTGTTCAGAAATGAACCATTTTCTCACTTTGAAAACAAAGTTCTGGCAGTGGTTCAAAGCTAGCCAAGAAAAATACAAATCCAAACATTATGACAATGTCGTGCATCCCAGCATTGTCCAATCTGAAGATAAATCAACACCTACAATTCAAATCATTCCACCACCAGAATTACATCTCCTCTTGGGGCTAGTGGTCCAAATGTACAATGGCCTTGGAAAAATGTGTCCTCATGTTGCTGCCCAATGGGCCAAGGCAATGTAGAACACGAGGCATATCATGGTGGAAGCTTCACTGGAAATTTGTGCAAAGTTCTTTTGGCCAATGTGGATCGTCTATGGCAAATTTCCCCTTTAGAATTTGGATTGACTACCCTTTGTTGCAGCATTTGAAAGTTTTCAAAGGTAAATTGTATTATATACTATATATTTATAAATCTTTGGGAATCACTTTTATGAACTGATTAACTTAATTGAATTTGAATTATTAATATATGTACAACCCTACCCCATCTTGTTTAGGTTGTTTCTGCATGTTATGGCAATGTACTTGATCCAAGCTACATACAATACATTGCCGTGTTCAAAGAAAAATATCTAGATTTGGATATCAACATCACACCTAAGCTGCATGCGGTATTTCACCACATAGCAGAGTTCTGTGCTGGCAAGAATCTTGGTTTGGGACGCTGGAGTGAGCAATCAACAGAGGCACTTCACCACGATTTTTCATTGGTGTGGCAAGCTTTCAAAGTGAAAAACCATTACCACCCTCATTTTGGCCATAAGCTTTTAAAGTCTGTGTGTG
>JAYRBW010102403.1:0-19323 GCA_036023295.1 Invenusta paracnida
TGTGTTTGAGGATCTAGAACGGCTATGATTCCACACAAAGTGGGTGCCCCATACACTCAGTGATGGCAACAAGGCAGGCAGGGTTCAGCGTTGTCAGGTTTTACCAGACGCCGGCTCTCGAAGGCAGACTTATTAAAAAAGACTTAGTTACAGTATTATATGAAAATTTATTCTACTGTCGAAATATGAAGCCTCGAAATTTTATTGTGTGTTGGATGAGTGCAGTAGGTGTCAAGCAATGTCACAAGTTGCTCGAGCCATAGGCGGTCAAATTTACCGGTATGGCCTATATCTCCATAAACATTTATTTTACAAGTAAACATTAGCCAAATAAAAATGCTTCTTCAAATGTAAATTACACATTATAATCTGGGAGATTTTTTGTGTGTATACTATTTTTTACCAAAAATTTACACAATTAAAAAAATACTTCGATGCAAATTGGTGATTACAATAAATAAATTCATTTTTGTAATTTGTATAATTTGAAGTCCGATGGAAATAGTTTTATTATTTGTCTCTCAGATTTTAATTCAGCATTATTATTTTTCTTTGGTTTTGTTTTTCTACAGAATAGGGAATAGTCATTTAACACTTTAATAATAATTAGCCAATACTTAATTAAAGTTAAAATAACTAAACCCCAATAAATGTTTGTCTTATATTGATTATAAATATATAAGTTAAGATTATAATACTGTCCTGTTTGTGGAAACCTTCTCAGAAAATAACCAGCGATCACACAAGCTATCTATTAATTCCGCAGCTCCTGCTGAAAATTTGCTCTCCGTTCGTCGATCTTCTCGAATATCTGATCGTTCCACGTCCTCTAGAGTCTCCTTTTCGAAGGGGACTCGTAAGTTCAGTGCTGCCCAACGACCGATTTCCGAACACATGTCAGAATCGGGACCAAGTGAGAATCACTCACACTAACATGCTCAACTAACTAAATAGTAATAGCATGCATATGTAAGGCGGCCAAATTAATATCTGGTGAAAAAGCAATGATTTATCAACTGGTGAAATCATCTTCTATAAAATTTATTGTACCTAATCATTGCATTAAGATATTTTATTTATTTTAAAATTTTTAATATTTGTGGTTATTTTGGTGGTAAGTTATTAGTGCATGATATTATATATTAAAGTTAATATATCTATCTATTACAAAATATTTGTAAATATTTATTTAAGGCTAACAACCTCAAAGTAAAAAAGTTATTGATAAAATGCTTTTTTCTTATTAACGAGCTAATTAAAGTATTTTCATCATGTTTATTTATTTAATCAAGATGCTCACATATCTTTAACAATATATATATTGCCATTTTTACATCCAGTATTTTAAATATATTTTTCTCACGTTTTCTTAGAAGTAAATACATATTTATTTTTTACTTTATTGCCATATTTCTAACTACTTATAAATGCATGCGTCTTATACCAATATGTTATTTTTGAAACTCTCTAATTAAATACATACATTATACTTTCAATGACCGAAAACATATCTTTATATTTTTTTTTTGAGATTGTACTTAACTCTCAAATTATAATAGCTTCCGTTGTACCTAGAGTTTGAAATCCATCCATTTAAGCATGACTTAATACCTGCACAACCTCTCTACATATATTAACATGATGAGACTGCCGCTTCATGTTTCAGCACGGAGCATTCAAAGCACAATTTTCAGCTCTCCATCTGCGAAGAAAAAGCCTTTAAATCATCCAAATCAACTCTCAGGGCAATATTCTTTGTCGTCGTCAAATAAATTATCCGCCACTGGAAAGTTGGCTAATCATCATGCTTCCGGTAGATATATGAGAATGATTTGAGATTATACAATCCTTCATATAGTGCAGAACTCCACGCGCCACGCTTCTTTTTTGCATACTACTTACTAAGTACTACTTACTTAACTAGTAACTACCTACTAGCAAGCAACCTGCCTGGTTCACTTGATTAGGCTTTTGTTCCTGCTGCATAGTCCATTCATTACTATCTGCATTAGCGAAAGTACACATATACCTGTTTCTTTTTGCTTTCCTTTTTCATGTATTTCTGCACACTAATGAGATACTCATATATCTGTCCTTTATTTTTCTCCCGTTAAATATAGTTTTATTTACCTATAGGTACCTTTGACGAGAAATATGGTTTTTTCTTTACTTATCATTTGCATATTATTTACATTATATGCACATGTAGATACTGACTTTACATATTATTAAAATACACGTGAAACTAGAATTTCTTTATTTTATTCAGTTTTGTATCACATTGGTTCAATTATTTTATTCTAAACATAATATTTACTTTCATTTTTAACATAATTTCATTTTTTTAGAAGTACGACTAAGTATTTCATTTATAGAATAGAATAGTCAATATCTATATCTATATTAATGTTATAATAGTAACACATTTACAAATATATTGATCTATTATTGTGCATGTTTATAAGCACATAATATATATATATAATTATGACATATTTATTCACATTCAAATATTGCATTTAAATTTTTTAGCAAGTTTGTTTCTGTTATTTTAATAGATAACATTGATTAACATTTCTTTTTACTTTAAAATGTCTATATTATTGTATGTAATATTCGATTTAAATCATAGCAAGTACCATTACTATTTAATATTACTATCGAAGTTATTACAATACATATAGGATATAATATACTATACAGGGTGGCTCAAAAGTTACTTTACAGTAAATATAAAAAAATTACAGTCAATATCTATGAAACTGAGTGGAAATACACTATCTATGAGTATATCTTGCAGAAGTTTATAGAATTACCAAAAAATAAATCATAAAATTTAATTTATATTTTATTAACGTAAATGACAGCAAAACACTTCTAAATAGTGATTGATAGTTTAATTATAAAGGAGATTCCCAATTACGTCATTTTTTAAATTGCTTCCAATAATTCCTCGGATATTTATGAGTTATTGAAAATTCCATTTAATAGTATTGTTTGTAAGTGATTCTAATCTTTTGTAAGAGATATTGCTATAAATAGTTTGTATAAATTGATTAATTATTTTGATTATAATTTTTATATTAACTGTATAGTAACTTTTGGGCTACTTAGTATATTATAAATTAAATATACATGCCTTAAAAAGCTCCTATCAAGGAATTAACAATTTATTGAAAATATTATTTAATTAGCCATTTATTGGTCTTACTTTTAAATTCCTGTTAATCACTCAGTAGATGTATTTAATATTTTCATTTTTTAAATATATTAATAATTAAATTTTTTATACATAAATTCTGTTTACATACCTATTATACAGGTTTTAATAATGTTTCTAGTAAATCACACTTATTTAAATTAAAATTTTAAAATATTGTTTTCCTTATAATCGTTATCTATTTCTATTATTTATTGTCTTTTCCTTTACATACTCTTATATTATTTAAAATGCTTTGGTATATAGCAGAATATAGTATCAATAGCAGTCTTACTAATATATTTAAAAACTTATACGGTGTAAATTTTATTTTTTTATAATAATTTTCTTTAACCTTTATTTTATTTTTTTACTATTTACCATATTGTAATGTAAGTGAGTGAATATTATTTTAACGCTGAATTTAAAAACAAAAATTATTTTCATAGTTCAAAAATTTTAATTTATTTTGATGACATGTATATTTATGTAGTATAGTTGTTTAGTACGAATATCATAATAATTAAAATTTATTTATTCATATTATTAATATTTTATTAAAATCTACAATGTTTTTTAGAAATAAGAAAGTTATAATTTTTCTATTTAAATATTTTTCTCTGGCACAATTATTTTTTCATATGTACAATTGGTATACCTGTTAAAACACAAAGCATTTATTGTTGACCCTTCAGTCACTACCGACCATAAGGGTGTCATGTTCACAACCGTTCAATTTGTGCTGTCTTCAAAAGATGCTATGGACAATGGTGCGTTTATATATATCTTTGTTTTTATAGTTAAATAATAGCAATATGATCTATAATGATATATATAACAAAGACTATATCTTATTTTAAATATATTATACTATTCTATTATTTTAATTTAAAAGACAATTTGAAATAGTTAGCTTTAACAATACAGTAGCATTAAATCGTTTAAATATTTCGTACATGGATATGTGTATATGTTAAAATTCTATATATAAATTATTGAAATTTGTCGTAACTATATTCATTTATTATTCATTATTATTTTTTAATTTGATGAAAAGTACACTAATTTATTACAATTCTATAAGTCATAACCTCAATAATACTCACTAAACATCACTTTAAAGACTTGAGTAATATACTTGATCTTTGTAAATCAAGTATATTACTCAAGTCTTTAAAGTTTTATATTTTTCTAACAACTAATCGTTTAACTCATCATTATGTGCATATTACTCTAATAAATGGTTTCTTAATATTGAGTATTTTATTTTATAAAAATTCTCGAGAGAATTAAAATGTTTATAGGCTTGACAGAAACTTAAAAATATATTTAGCGGTATCATCTGTATTGGGTGTATTCATTGCCGTTTTTAAAGATAATGCAGAAGGGGACAAAATGCGTACAATTATTAAAATAAGTATATGTGAGGTGGTATATATTTACTATAAACGACATAGCATATTTATAGGAATAGTTTATCAAAAAACTCGCTATTCTTAGTCGCCATTATTTTAAATTTTAAAATCAATCTTTTCGAAAATGTTATATATCAGGTTGGGTGACACAGGATACTGCGGAATCAATTTCAACATTTTTGGAATGGGCTCAAATTCGACTTCAAGTTGCTCTGAAACAAAAGTAAGATCCACAAAGTTGTTAACATTATCTTTATAAAACATTTTTTAATTATTTTTAAAAGATTTTAATTTAATTTATTAAATTCAGTTAAAATGGTTTTCTTTTTTGTTATATGATATAAATGTTTTGATTTATCAATAAATAAGAAATGCTATAAAGAATGCTATTTCTATAATAAGGAGTAAATCAATTATTGGATCAAAATTAAATTATTATTGCTTTATTTATAAGTACATAGATAATATATAATCGCAATGTTTCTTTAATATATTTTATTTGACGCTTTATTAGTCATCTGTGTTTGAAACAAACCTTTTATGTATAACATAATATGCCTGTATGTATATTTTTATAAAGAATAAAGTATTGTATTATTATTAATGAAATATATTTAGTAATATTGAAATATGTCATGAACTTTCTTAAGATAAATAATTTATGAGATATCAAATATTGTGAAAGCTATTTTGAATTGTCTGTGAAAACATGGCGCAAAGATTTAATTGTTACAATACTTTCTGTTTAAAATACATAAATGTATAGATCAATATGGAACATAGGTATACCGACGTTTAAACTGTAAATTAATAAAAAATATCACAACAAAAATTATGACAAATTTTTGGCAGGTGGACATTTTTACAAAAGCAATGAAACCCACATGATTGCAAAAGTGGTTGTTTTACGTAAGCCAATTTTTATAACGTAGTAAAATAATAAAATTTATACCATTGCCACGATTTTTTTTAATTTATAATTTTTGTCATATTTTTATTAATTTTACAGTTAAGACGTATATCCATGTTTCATATTGATCTATACATTTATAAATTTTAAACAGACAGTATTGTAACAATTCTTGGCGCCATGTTTATATTAATTTCTTTGATAACTGTACTATGTATCATCATAATAATATTTTTTAAATCTTGGCGTCCTTTTATATCAATATCTTTAATAGCTGTACTTCCTATAATCAATATCATTTCAAAGTTTTTATTTTTAAGAGCTTTTTCTTTTCTTTTATTTCTTAGCTCATTTTTCGACGCGGTCGTTTTTGTTTAGATATTTTTTAATAGAAAGCTCCTGTATTTTGTCATAACTAATGCAATTTAATATATATTTATTATTTAATTATTTAAATTTTTCTTTTTAATATCTGGATATCGCTATGTACATACATTGTTGTTAATAGTTTTTTGCCGAAAACCTATCATCAAGTAAATAATAATGAAGTGATTGTTTCATTTCACTAAAAATAACATTACTTTTACTTGTTTCTATATAATATATTTTTCTATACCTATAGTGTATCGAAAAATTATTCGGATTTTTCTTATTGATTATTGTTTAAATACTTTGAAAGGGTTTAAATTAAAATTAAATTTTTAAATGTTAAAAATAGATGTAATAACAAGTATATTTCTTATTAGCACTATAATTTCTTAATAATATTCTTCTTATCCAAATAAAATGAAAAGTCATAATTATTAACGAAATTAATCATAGTTTTAATAAAATAAAATTTATTCTTCTTTTTAATTATTAACTAATTAAAAAAACTACTTCTATATATGTATAAATATAATAAAAAGTGTACAATATGTGTCATACTTGTAGCTCTCAATAATAATTTTTACAGAAATCAGTATATTCATTACAAAACAACGCTAAAACAGACTAAATTCAATAATAAATGTATTCTTGATTAATGGCAGCATAGTACCATAAATCATGGTTCCGTTATATGAATAATCTCATATGAGTATGGTTATGAATAGGTACAACTTTATAAAACATTTATGTGATTAAAATAATAAGGAAATAAATACATACTCAAAATTATGAATGATAAGAATCCATACAGACACAATCAAATTGTTTTGAATGATAAGAATCCATTCAGACACAATCAAATTGTTTTACTGAAGTTTATTACGGACCAGTTACCCATATAAGCCAACAATTTATTATCTCTTATTGTAGAGAGGAGTCAGACCGCTTGGAGAAAGAACGTCGGTACACAGTGGAGCCATCAGTCCTTCTCATTGGGGATTCTGTGAACAGAGCCAAGTCTGCCCGGGTCAAGGTCACATCCCAGTCCTTGATGAGTGGCCTAAAACCGACTCCTCCACAGCAAAGATGGCGTCGTGAAGGGGCTTCTGAGCTCTGGATGACCACTAGTCACGATGGCACCACTTCGGCCTTGTATCCTTTCTTTGGTCTCCGTTTTTAATGTTATTAATGAGCAATTGTTAAGTAAACCAACTGTTGCAATTTTAATGGTAATAGATCGTTGCACATTGCAGCAGAAACACCGTCTAGTGTATATATATATATAGTTTTACTCTTAAATATTTCATCTCTCCAATGGTATTATACGAAGCTTAAATACTTGTTTATAGACTTTATATTGTTTTCATTGTTTCTTGAAACATTCATTTTTAGATCATAAAATGTGTTAAATACAGGTTGAGAAAACCATTAAGAATTCAATATAAATAAAATATCATCATACTATATTAATGTTATTCAATTGTATAACATTTAGTGGGAAAATAAAAAAAGTAGTTTTTTCTTTGTGATAAAAGGGGCAACATGCGATAACTTTTATAAATATATAGCGACTTGTAACATCAGCGTTTATATTTTTTTCTGGTATAATACACGAACCGCGCCTGTAAACAGTTGAGCTAACTTGACAATAAACCAATCAATTAGCTATCCGGATGGCCAGCTCGCCGTACTGTGGAGTCACGCGGGTTCCCGTCTCTCGGGCTTCACACTCAACGCCTATAACCCATTGGTTGAGGATACCGTCTCTTGTCCGGGCCTGCCGCTCTCATTGGCTGGAGGTGTGACTAGCCCTGCAGGCCCACTATTGGCCTGCTTTACACCCCGAGGCCGTGGGGCGGTTCTGCATCCTAGCGGGACACCTCGGTTTATTGCTGGGGAGGCGGGCTGCTCTGAACACGACGAGAGAGGGGGCTTGATCCGACGCTTTCGTTGGCCCCCACCCGGCTCAAATCTTCCTGCATCGATCTTGTTCAGGTTAAATCCCTTCCTCAGTTTTCGGTGTGCCTCGCGAGCAGATATGATTCTCACGTTTGAAGTGCCGGGACCAGGGGGTCATCAAATTAACTTTCATATCGGGCGGGACTTCGATTTAAAGCAGCATCGGCCGGCGCTGGATGATGATGTGAGTTACCTTCATATACGCCCCATTAAACTTGAATTTTATAGAAAATGATCATTTCGTTTAGAAATATCAATAACGTGTACCGAAAGTCGCAATTTGTTGCTCAAAAATTACCATTATTTAGTTGGTAGTGCCATGCAGGCCAAAATGGAGAACTTATACGAAAATGTTATTTAAAATCTTTTTGGTGAAGCCTATAAAGAGACTTAAGAAACTTGAAAAGTACAGGGAGGAATTTATAGGTTTCCACTTTCTATCGTTATAAAGTGTAGAATTCCGTGTATTACATTTAAGCTAAATTTTGATAAGTAGATATTTCTTGTGATTCTCATTTATTCTATTAATTTATGTGAGATTTTGATTAAGGTACTATAATGTATTTCAGTTTAAAAGTACAAAACTATATTCTATGTTTTGAAAGTCTCGGTATTGGATTCATTACAAGTTAAACGAGAGTTTTAGAAAATATAACAGATACTGAAAAGAAAAAGAATTTATTTTTATTGAGGAAAATATGAACAAAATGTTCCATTTTACTTTATTATACAAAAAAAATTGTTCTTCCTATACAACCAGATTTACCTTCTGTCGGGTTTGCCGTTCCTTTCTCAAGCAAGTAAAGATCTCGCTAAGCCAGCAAAATCCAAAAGAAGTAGCAGGAAAAAGGATGTAAGTACACATTTTTGTAATTCTTAACTTCCTTAGTAACACTAATTGTTATTGTTTCTTACTTAATCAATGAACATATTATGTATGTGCATTCCAGGAGAAGTACAAACAAAAGCTAAGTGAACTTCAAAAAGATCTCGATATTCAGGAACCGGAAAGGCTTGAAGTTATCATGGATCAGGATCTTATAGAAATCAAAAAGAAAGTTGTGTAAGTCGGCATTATATAATTTATAAATTTAATTCTTTCTTTTCTTCCCTTTTTATGTTTTTGCTCTTTTTTAGTTATCTTTCTAAGTAAAACATACACGTTTTTTACATTAATATGAAAAAGAAGTGACTCTGTGAATCAATTTTTCTGTACTTAATATCAGTCATGTTTTATTATATATATTTTACCTTTTATTATATATTATAACTTTTATATAAGAGCTTTTTTTAAATTCTTTCATTTTTTAAATGCTTACACTATGCTAAGTATGTTATATTTTAATGATTTTAATATATGTATAAAACATACAATTGATCAATATCCAAATAGTCCGTTTTTAGTTTTTACGTATAATATAATTTTGTTATTTTGAATATATTGAACGGTATGAATAGTTTTTTTCTTTATAGCCTAATGGTTAAAAGCATTCTTTTATTATGCGTGAATATCTTTTAAGTGCGTTTCTGAAAGTTTATTATATGCGCACTTTTTATTATATCTCAAGTTCATCTATAAAACGTGTTTTAAATATATAACTGAGATGCTATTTTTATTCAATGTTTGAACCATTCTCAAATCTTTCCGGTATATGTTAAGTAAGCACACATATATTAATATGTTGGCATATAAGGCAAAGTCTATCAACCTTAAATATTTACTGTATATTCAGCCTTGTACACATACCTACATATTATATCCTATAACGGAATATGAACGATCAATGTGCATATATTGTTGTTTATACTTTAGTAGTCAATGGTTACTCCGCAAACTCTTTCATGTCAGGTAATGGGCAAGGATCTTTCACCAACCTCTTATTTGTAGAATTCTTCCATCATAGCAGCTAGTAGAATATAGTGTCACTGCCTTTTTAAACTAGCTACAAAGACGGATACACTGTACCTGCATACATATGCCATGGTGATCCTCTAAGTGATCTTTAAATGAATGACGTTCCAATAGTTATTTGAAGTTTCTCGCAGTTTAGTAAATGCCCATATAACACGATTGTACGTTCAATTATGCCATTCTTCCAACGCATAGTTTCAATAAGATGCACTCATTTAAACTGAATTATTCATCTTAAAAGCATCCTTGTATGTACTTTTATTTTGTGAAATTATGCTTTAAAGATGTCTTAAGCTATCTTCAATATTGTATATAAAACACCATGTATATGGCACACGCTATGGACATCATTATTGACAGTGATTTTGTTAATATCAGCGTCAAGCTTTTAAACTTTATCAGAGTTTTTCGCAATTTAGTCAATTAATGTATATGTATATTTGTAATTTGTTTATATAGTTATAACAATACAATGACTGTGCTCACTAAATAAACTGGATTTTGAGCACAACCTATTTTCAATTTTCTTTTTACCACGTTTTAGCAGAGTATAGCTATAAATGTTAAAAACGCCTCTTTATAAAAGCGATTTCTATTTTTAAACAATATGAAATATTATACGCCTCTTTAGAATTTATTGTGTAAATATGTACAGTACAAAGATATGAGCCATATCGCTGACATGTCAAAGCTAGAACTAGTAATAAATACTGATTGGCTATAACTCAATTTATGTTACTTTTTACATTTATACAAAGCATGACATACATCTAAAATTCGAAGCACTACTTAATGTGTAAGAGAGTATAGCGGGAAGTTAATGCTACATTTAAATATCACAAAACGCTTAAATTATTACCACTGATTTAGTTTCTAATTTGACCTAGTTAAATAAAAGGCGGTGATAAGTTGCTGCTCATTTAACTTTAGTAAGATTCATAAATATGTGTTTGTTGTGAAGCTTTCTATTTAATTAAGGAGCTGTATTCTTACTATTTTCTCTTTAAAAATATTATAAAGTTAAAAAAATACATTTAAAGTAAAATAAGTTTATACACTTAAAAATTTATACACTTTTAAAAGTGTGATTTTTGTGTCATCTATAGGACTTTTTTTACACTAAAAATGTACTGGTTTTGATTTTATTTGCAGATAATAACGTAGAAAAGTATAACATAATATAATAGAGTCATTTAAGTTCATACTGAACATATGTAAAGATGCATGTATAGTTTCCATCCCGCATGTAATTCAATATAATATCATATTCCTCAAGAAGAATATAATTCTAGTGTAGATAATCTTTTTGAATTGTCATTTAGATATAGAATTTGATGTGATGGAATGTGATTGTCGCTTTGTGATCAATATTAGTATTTCATACTATTTCACTAATTATTAAATATGGTTCCTAAAACATTAATAAATAATATTAATTTTCTCTTATTTTTTATAAATTCTGAAGGGAAATGTAATTAATTTTTTGTTGTTGAATATATTATACTTTATTTAAATGAATGAATATCAGGCAAACTTCCTTAAATTCTCAAGTACAGTGCTTTTACAGAGAAATAAGAGATTGTAAATCTTACCAATTACGACATTTATGCCCCATTAGTTTGCTAGTAAAAATTGTCATACAAATCGCATGCTCTTATTTGCTAATGATACCGCCTTTCTTATTTTCTCTATGATATTAGCCGTTATCCCAAATAACCTAAATAGACAACCCTCTGATATCTCCATCTAATCAGAACCCTGTGCGAGTCTTGGCAGGAGCACTACCGCCTCCAATTGGATATTAGTGCTCCTTGCCCGACGCAAGCCCTGCGCACCCCCCGGCAGCGACCCTTCACTTCGGTTGGACTGCCATCAGACACTCTCAAACGGTCGGCCACGATGCCGCTGTCAGCAGTTAACCAAAACGCAGCTGATCAGATTACTGCTCGACCAATCACAGCGGGCGTATCACTCAAGCAGCGAGCCAAGACTGAGTTGGATATGTCTGGGTGAGTTGCTTTGTTGGTTTTATTTTCTTGCGTAGACGCTCACGGGATGATGAATGAAATTATTTTACAGTAGCCTATATATACAACTCATATATGCAATTTTAATTATTTAGAACCTTGTTTGCCATGCCTCTAATTGTGGGAATGGTGCTCTTAATAGTGAAACTCTATAAAATATAAAAGTTATAAACAAACATGTTTATTTGAATTACATGCAGACGTGTTATGTAGTAATGCTGTTAAAGAAAGTTTATTATTATAGATTGCGTTTGTGTACAGATTTCTATTGCATAATATAAATTGCTTCATAAAATTGTGACTATATATATATTATTTGTATGTGTCTGAAACGGTATGTATTCAAACATTGTTTAATTTCCATTTGTCTTAATCTCTAAAAGTGTTATCTGAAAATTAAAACCATTAATTTACTATATTCTGTAAACACACACATTTTTGTTACTTACAAAATATTAAAAAATCACACCCTTGTCAAATATGTATATAATATATTTCATCATTATTTAAGCATTATATTGTAAGATTTTTAACTTGAAGAAAATGTTACCTACAAATGTATTTACTTGTTATTAAGCTTCATATTTTGTATATATTTTTCTTTAAACTCTGTTATGTCTATTTTGGGAATATATGAACCTATTTTTGTAATCAATAAACTTATTATATATTGAATATAATCAATTAAAGATGTATTTAAATGTTAACCATCGTGAGAATATTATTAATTATATTATATTGTCTCTATACCTTTAATTAGTTTACTGTAAAGATCTTAATGACAATGTATAAGATATTGTTTCTAAGCATACCCTGTTTACCTATAATTACACAATGTCAGGACAACTAAAAGAAATTCTGTACTGAAAGTCTTTGTGAGAAAGCCTTTAATTAATTATCAATTGTTATTTCTTATTGCTTGAACACGCATAGTGTTTTTACAATCACTTGTTTTCAATTTTGCAATCCTGTGAATAATTGAAACAACTATACGATGTGCTTAATTTTCTCGTAATTGGAGAATCTTTTAAACTATATAATTCACTTACAAGATTAACAAGTTTACAGTTTTATTGGGTCTTACATAAAGGATACACTATAACTTGAATAACACATATTATATTGTGTATAGAATTTAACTCACTTTTATATACTTATTTTTACTATTGTAATAAGTGTGTATTATATTTAGTCTTTATTATCTATAATTGCTGTAATCTTGTTGAAAATATTTTCAAGAATTAGGTACTATACACGTTGCTATAAAACATTTCATGACATTATTAATTAAGCTATATATTAAAAATGATGACAGATAATAATATTGTTTTATTGATGATTTTTTAATGTATTTATGTGTGGACATTTTTACTCATTATGAATTACTATATTTATTCTAAATTAATTGATTAATTAACTAAATCTATTAACATGTTATATAATATCTGGAATAATGATACAGGTTTTGTTTTGATGTTGTTCATTCTGTATGCAGTTAAATACCACTTATTCAATACTATTACACGAAAGAATTTGCAATATTATATTTATAAGTTAAATAGCTTTATACAATATTTATTAAATAAATATATAAAAGCATTTTTAAGGTTATAAAAAGACGAATTCATTTTTTAAATAAATTAAGCTCTGCTTATTTTATCTTAATTAATTCAATTTTTAAGATATTCAACGATTTTTATCTTATCGCTGATGTTTGTTTGATTCATATGAAATTCGTTTATGAACAGATTTGTTTTTCAGTCCCGTCATATATTCATTTTGTCTGGAAGATAATTTAAAACTAAAAGGGCTTAAATAAACATTCTTTGTGTATTTTGTATATTCTGCAACTATTCATAGTTTTATCCTGCAACAGGGACATTATGATACCATTAATATCTTACAATAGATTTATTTTTACTGAATAACCTATATTAATATCACATGAAATCTTGAATAAGGGTTCTAATTACTGAGATACAGCACAATAATAAAGTCACAATCGATTACTATATAATAGCCAACTAACTCTATATTTTATCTTTGTTTATTAGTAAGTTCTGCGCATTTCTTTTAATAATACATATTTCAAGTAGCCTAGTATTTTATTTATAATAATATGCTTTGTTTTATCCATATAGGGTGGACTTTATTACTTTTAATAAATAGATTTATTTTTACAAATAGTATAATATGGTTTGGTGACTCCGTACAGACTACAGTGCAACACACCTAGTCAACCACTGAAAAAGAGACTGTCTAAGTTTCGTTAATAAATTTAAAATGGTAGAATTTAGAAAATTGCGCTTATGTTACGCAAGATAATATATAAGTTTCGGAAATTTTACTATATTTAATTTATTTTTATACAGAAATTGTGCATTAACTAGATAAGATAAAATAATGAGTAATGCATTTAAGCTAAAATAATAATAATTTTAAGTATGTAGAGTCATACAAGTAATTCATAGCCAATTCATATGACTAATATGGCCATAATAATGTCGATTTAGAGTCACTAATGCAGTATATGACATTTTAGTTGTACATTTTTAATATTTCATGTTTTCACAATTTTTTACTGTTTACTTCAAAACGAATAGAACATTTTCGACGATTCACCTTTTAAACTTATCCTCTCTATAAAATTATAAACTCACATTCCACAATTTTCAAAAGGATAAAATTTTTAGATCGACTGAAGTGTTCTTTTTTCTGGTACTATACGCGTTTTTCCACTCAAAGGAGTGATATGACTACAGTAGATAATATGTAATAAGAAACAATTGTATGTTTCTTACTCGAGAAAATCATAACATTTAATATGAATACTTTATTTTAGAGTTGAGTTGAAAAATAACAAAATATCTAGAGGCTTTAATTTTGTACCATTTCTTTCAAATTTATAATATTGTATATATCATAAACTCGTTTCTGTATTTATTACTTAAGAAAAATACATATATATATTATTTTTTTAGATTGAGACATTTTTATTATTGTGATCTTATTCTGTTTATCTAGAATATTATTACCTTAACATGTCTCTAGCTTCATCGCTATTGCGGCAACACAGTATACGCCCTTCTATCCTAATTGTCTGCTTGTGCTTCTCCTCTTCCTTTCAGTAGCTCTCCTCGGCCACTAGAGTCCCTACCCGCCTGCCCCCCTCTCCTCCGCAATCATCTCCTTGGTCTGCCAAAACTCGTGGGCGGATGTAAGTGCAGTCGAGCTCATCCACCTCTCCTGGGGGACCTTGAGTTGCAGTACTTCCTCACGCAGATTGTCCCGCAGAAACAGATTGTCATCATCGCTGTCATAAACTCCAGGTATACCTGCAAGCCAAGTTCTCTCGTAAATGTATATTCCACTCACATATATAACTTTAGTTTACTCTGTTTTTCGTACAGTCTCTTATTTCCCTTTTACTCGATGAATATTTTAAGAATGTTATGTGAACAAATTTCTCTTTATATGCCTTTTATGTAAAATGGAGAGCCCAATTATTATTGTAGTGAATGTGAAAGCATGTATTGACATACTATATGAAATATGTTCAAAGTCGAAGAAATAGAATATTAACAAAATTGTAAAACTAAGTTAAGATACTAGAGAAAAGGGCAAAGCTAAATTAATTAAAATGTAGATATTTCTAAATTCTTGAAAAAACGAAATTTTAGAAAGAAATTTGTTTCATTTCCCAAATTGAACTACTATCTGATTGACCTTTATAATAGATTAAGCACGTCATATACTTCTCTTGTATAGATAGACTGCACTAGCATGACTTACTGTTTTTATTCGAATCAAGTTATAGTGAAATCAGAATGAACGGATGTATTGAATTAGACTGTTTTTGTTTTTTATCCTAATTAATTATCTTTCTTTCACCCAGTTCCCACAGCAAACAGGCCTGCTACGGCCTCCTGGAAAGCCTCTATGAGCGCGGCAATCGAGCCCGAGCCCATCCTTGCGTCCAGAGCAGATCTGACGACTTCCGCATCCTCGCCTACGATCTGGCTTCCGCGCAGTCTGATACGGGAAGCATGCAACCACTTCTCCTCAGACGACACAACGTGCAGCCGGGTATCTGTCTCATGTATCTGGGGGGTCAACTGAGGTTCGCTGACTGCATCTTTAATGGGTACAGCGGGAGCACGAAACGGGATCTCATGAAGCAAGTGGGACGCGTGAAACAACAGGCCGAGTTCTCGCTACCTCCAGATTTTCGATTTACGTAAGTGCTCTTTATAATTTAATGCTGCGTGGAATAATCTTTCAAATATGCATACATTTTAACGCTATTATATTATATAGTGATTTTTTTGTGAAAGATCTCTGTTTCCACAGTATAAATTATTGCCAAGTTTTACTATCCATTTTTGCATAGATTTTGTATGCAATCTCAGTATAGGGGAAAAATAGTATACCTATGGAGTTACTATTAGATTTATAGATTTTTATTGATTTATTCAACTTTCCTATTTCTATGATGCATTCAAATATCCTTTGTATTTTATTTTGAAACATCGTTAGTGTATTATTATAGTTGTTTTTATTTTTTTATTTGTAAAAATTGCTATTAAAAATTATATTAGATAAATTCCTAATTGATTTACTTTTGAATTATATTTTTATTAAAATGGATAATATCGTTATACTAAGTTCAATTGTGGTATATGATTTTTATGAAACTCACAGATGATTTCTGTTGCGTGCGTTTAATAAAAATCATATACCACGTTTGAACTTAGTATATCAAGTTTAATAATTTTAAACGTATTATACATGTAATCAAACTATTAAAATAAAAAGAGAAATATTTATTGTAAAACTAATTAATTAACATATTATGTATACTTAATTTTTTAGATATAGTTCTAATGGGTAAATAATAGGTTTATTTCTAAAAATAGCATTTGATCTATATTTACTGCAGTTTACGAAATAATATTGGTATGTAGATACGGATTATCCTCGCTGCCAAAATGTTATGAATAATTTAATCAAATCAGTAATATTTAATGTTGTTTATGCAGGTTAGGTATTGTAGAACTTTTATTATAGTATACAATATATTTTTATCTGCGTTGCATATTATACTTTATATTCTTTGAAAATAAAGTACAGTATATAAAGATATTCTCTTAATGCTGATGAATATTATTATCATCTTTCACAACGCGTATTATTGTGATCTATACATAAATGATTCCATCAATTATCTTCATATTCATATTTTTTGCCATTATACATTATGACTCTCAGCCTTTCTTTGTTTACTAGCCGTATCATTTTGTCCAAAATTAATTTTTGTACTCATTTATGAAAATATTTGTCCAATTTTGTAGAAAATAAAACATTTATAGAGCCTTTCCTTTATTAATATCTATTTTTAGGAGACGTGCTTATTTGTAAGTTTAAATTTATACAATTTTAATAAAGCTATATAGTTCTCAATTTTCCTTCATTCACTTGCATTATGCTATAAAGTTGTTTCACAAAATTTCAATAGTTACACATCCTATCATGCCAGATTGTATTTTATACTCATGATTCATACAATTATGTGTTTCATAGGCTTTGATATATTATATATATTTATATATATGTAAGCTTCGTAATGCATTTAAGTTTAGTTATCATTTAAATTATTTATGTGAATTGTAAATGTATGTATTATAGATTTAACACATTGAAATTGTTATCCTGTTACAGTATAAACAATAACCAAATTTTGATATACACTATAAACTTATAGCTGTTTATCTAAATTCATCCCGTTACTAAAAAAGTTATTCACAGATTCTTCTTCTTTGTTGTTGTATCTGTTTACTGATTCATATTTTTTTTACTCGTTACACCTTTTTCAAACTCTTCATTACAACATTGTAGTTGTATTTAAAGTTCACACTTTAGGATCAAAATTAAAATGTTTAACATTTTTGTCTAGAAATAATGAAAATTTTATTAGTAACAATTTTCTACATTGCGTGTTCAATTAAGTATTTAATCTGAATAATTAGATTTTAAAATTAAGAAAAAATTAAATTATCGTCAAAGTAACATTTGTTAACAACGGTGAAATAATGTATAAAAGCAAAATATAATTTTATTTGTGTATATATATATTTGCAAATAACTATTTACATACATACAATTTTTAAAGCTTTTAACATTTAGTATGTATTTTTTGTAAACATATATTCATAATTATACTTAATAAATATAATTGAAGAACCATGTTCCGAAATGACTTATCTTTTAATTTTAGGTGGCGATTTAATTGACAACCTGTTTATAATCATATAACATATGCAGATAAACAGTTTTATGATTAATTCAATAGACTTGAAATAAACCAACTAGACAGAGCACTCACTTGTCAAAAGTGTAATTTTAGTTTCGGTAAACGAAGGCTACAATCAAAGCAATAAAAGGGAGATACATGCATTTTTTATGTCTTTGGTGTGACATCATCATTGACTAAATAATATAAATAGATTATTCTGTTTGAAATCTGTAGTCAAATTTGTGATGTTTAATAATGACAGGTATATCTTTATATTTCTCCCCTTCAAGATATGACAAGCAAAGTCGACGATGGCTAGCAGCAGTGCATGGATATTCATCTGAAACTAGCAGTGTCATTTCTGACACACTCTCTGACCTCTCTCTTGATAAGTAAGTGTCGTTCATTTTATTAGTTTTATTTATATATATATAAACATTTCATGCAATTGAATTTTATACATACTTACTGTGCTTCTTGTATTAACATTAAACCTATATTGATTGTTTTCGTTTATAAAATTTCATAAATAAAAACTTTACAAAGATAATACGTATTACAAATGAACCATTCTTTCTAATTATTATTGATAATATATTTATATAGTTTGAATGTCTATCTTATTTGGTAAATTAATATTTATTGGGATTATTTTCATTTGTTTAGCAATAGTTTATTTTAAAATTATTATTTTTAATTCCAGATGGAAATTATTATTAAAACAATAAAAAAATTACCATATAATATGTCATAAAAACTCATTATAGATATATAACATGTTATCTATTATTAAGAAAATATTTATTAAACAATATATTTAGATATTTATTGAGTGCCTGAATGCATGGTACATATGAAAAAACATCATGCAATAAAACATTATAAAAGCATAACTATATTTGAATAAATATGAAATATGTATATATTTCTACACATATTTTACACATATTCTACATATATTTACACATATATTCTACACATATTACACATATATATTATGTACAAATTGTACAGTGCGGTCGTATTAACGCGTTCTCTTGCATCTTGACTTATTGTTGCGGTTCTAAGTGCATCTTTAGTTCTGCCTGTTTCTTTTTTTATATATTCTGATTGGAAATTTCACGATCTGTCCGATAAGCTACAATTCATTATCCTGGGCCTTAGATTTTAGCCGCTATCTTATAAAAATCCAACTTGCAATTTGCCTGTGTTTTTGTTTCTTCGTGCCGACAGACACAGC
>JAYRBW010102414.1:0-19320 GCA_036023295.1 Invenusta paracnida
GAAGTTTTATGTAGCAAGATGCCTTATAAAGATGTTATGTTATAATGCACAATTTGTTATGGTAGACTAGTTATAATTTCTAAATTCTTAACGTTTAAATAGTCTGTTTATTATTTTCACAAAAAACAATTAAATATTTAAAATATATTACTCATTTTAGTAAAGTTGTGTAATATTTAATTTTGATACTATTGTCCATATGTAGTACTGTAATGTAACAATAAAATAAATGTAAGGTTTTTTTTAATTATGTATTATCAAGATGAATATAGTATGGAAACAGCTGATTAGATATTTTTCAGCAGAAGAATAGACATGTATACCCGCCCACACACACACATACATATGTAGGTAGGTATTATATATATAATCTACATCATTTGGTTCACCTAGTAGGCAGACATAAATGAATTTCAAGTATTCTTAAAAGGAATGTTTTTCATTAAAACGTTCACGTCGGAATTGGCCTTTCATTGTAGTAAACACATATTATTGCAGAAGTTAACAATTCAAAAAGCCTCCAACGCATCACTATTAAGTATCTTCAATAATAATTTAGGTCGTTTACTGTAAATTAGAATGCGTAGTAAGTTAGAAAGCTAAAAAGAAAAATTCTAATCAATGAGGATGCATGTATATACTTTATAATATTCAAATAAGAAATACACTTAAAAAAAACGACTGTATTATAAATATAAAATATAATAACGATTTACACTATAGTAGATAATAAATTTGCAACTCAATTATTTTATATTACCATGTCTATTAATCGGTATACAATTTTTTATTATAAATGCTATATCTAAACTGTCTTTATAATATAAGTATAGGAAGTTCCCCGGGCATAGCATATTAATGTTCCATTCTATATATATTATAACCAACATAGAACGGTTCTGCACAAGCCGATAAACGTTTAACCGTTTCAATTGTTAAATATTACACCCCTATTAGAAAATATAGAAATAATGTGCTCATCATTTTTAAATATAAAATATTATTTAAATGATTCAAAGGACTCCATCTTCCTTTAAAATAATTTAATATGAAAATCCTTTCAGTCAACCACCTCCTTCTAAATAAAAAAATAACTCCCGATGACATGATTTATTAATTTCTCAGTGAGTGTTTTGTATATACTTCTCCTAGACCAACTCTATAAATTAAAAAACCAACGTTTATTATATTATAAAAATATGGGGACATCTGCTTTGAATATCCATGTAGAAGGATCATAGCCATCTCTGCAAAAATACCGTTTAGGAAACATAGATAAATAAAGAGTGAATAATCTAAATGGATGGCAGTACTATAATATGCGTATAATTTATTCAGTGGTAAAAACGGGTGCATAGAGTATAATACATATACGTAACAAATGTCATGTATGTCATAATGAAAATGTCCTAACCGCTTACATTAAGCGATATGTATTTCCAATACTTACATATTAGATGTGAGATGAAAAATAATATATACTATAACATTACTTACACAAAACGGAACATTTATAAATTTATCATTTTACACTTTTAGGATAGCTAAAAAAGCCATGCTTACACGAATCATGAAGATAATAGTTCCAAACTGGTTAAAGAAGAATAAATGAAGTTATCATACTATACATATATAATATGTAGTACCCTTACCATCCGTTAAAAACGACAGTTCTAGAATGCGTCTTTCTATGCAATTTACAAAATTGTTATATAGTTCACAGGAATTCAATTTTTAAAATCAATTGAGATGATAAATAGTTATAAAAATATCCGAAGAATTATTTTCAAACTCTACACCAGATGTAGCTAAAATCAGACAACAACAACACTTACAGCACTTTCTCTGCAACCACCAAACGGTGTGCTGTGGAATTCCGAATAAACTTCAGAGAAGACGAATGGAAGAAATGACGAAAAAAAAACCCTACAGAACCAGAACCAAAATCAACCACAAATCAACAGTCAAAGAGCGACAAAGAAATCGGGTTTTTGATATCCAGAGGCACTAGGTCGGCGTTGCGCCTCTGGAAACTCATTACCCAAGGCGGCGATATATGTAGAAACCAACCTCAGACTGAAAGTATGCGAAAACTGCAAAAATACCATCAGATTCGACAATAATTCAATCAAATGCACCAACCGCAACATGCTTTACCACAAACAAATGAAATGTTCTGGAATAAACAATTACCACATTGACAGCCTGACCGAGTTCAAATGCATCAAAATATGCAATAGGAACGACCCAACTAACAATGCCCCCCCAATACTTCAGCAAAAACTGATATTCAATAGAAAGAACTGCAATTCCTGCAAGAAAGCCCTGAGAAACCAGAAACCCACGCGACCGTCTAGCTCAAGAGAACTACTGGACTTGTGTATTATGTCTCTAGGAAGAAAAGAACAAGAGAAGGGAAGACAACAGAATTAGATTGAAAGAACATGTCATCAAGGGGTTCAGCACCAATAACAACCAAGAGAAAGCAAGTCATCCTTAAAAATATTCTAATGAAACTGCCATGATATCCAGACTCAAGAGAAAGACAAGTTTGATGGCATTGCGGGGTACAAAATCGTGCTTAAAGACCGAAGTAGGAAAAAAAGGCAGACTGAGCCGAGGAGGAGGAAGGATTGTTTTTGTCAACTGGATAGACGACAACCATCTCCAAATCCTCAACAATGGTGATATTACTAGAAGGGAAAATGGCACTGAAAGGAAATCATCGGCTGACGTTACCATTTGCTACGAAAACACCGTAAACGAGTATACAAAGACTCACTCTGATCACAAACTAATCCTAATTGAGCATAATTTCTCCACAACCTTGGAATATCATAAAGACTTCATGGTATGGTAGTGAAAAAAGCCGACTGGAACCAATACAATAAAGTGGTTAGCGAGAAATGCTAAAAGATCAACAAAGACAATAAACACGTTGACAGACTCGAAGACAAAGTCAAAAATGCCATACTTAAATCTGCATGAAATACATTGGTATCAAAAAGCTGCGAACCAGAAATTGGAAAGTTCTGGGATGATCTTACAGAAGAGATCAAAGAATCATGTATGCTCTGGAGATTAACAACCTGCTCACTGAACACCAATCTGGTTTTAGACGAAACAGGTCTACAGAAGACCAAGTGTGGTCATCCTCCTATCTTAGCAAATAAGCGACGCGTTCTACAAAAAAGAAAGAACGGTGTTCGCACAGCTAGACTACGCCAAGGTGTGGTGCGACGCCTGATTAAGCAGATGCCGAAAATGGGACGATCAGATGGTTACAAAAGTGGTTAGCGGATAGACACGCATAGGTGGAATATGAATGTACCCAAGGGAGACACAAAGTATTTAGACAGGAGCTACCACAAGGAGCGGTTTTATCATCCACGCTCTTTCTGATCTACATTAACGATGACGCGGAAGAGCCCACAGAAGAGGGAGTTAGTCTGCGCCTGTTCAGGATAGACCACTCCATTGATCTGAAAGCATACGAGAAAAGAATAGAGCATGTCAAGATGAGCCGCAGACTATGGAGCATGTGACCACCCAATGCCCAGCAACCAGAGACCTCTGTGCGAAATGGAGTATCACTTCAACAAAAGACTTCACAAGTAGCCCGTCCCATCCATCAAAATTCTGAGAAGAATTCAAAAAGAAGTTTCCAAATGTATAAAGGTTCCGTAGTCTCGTTCTTCATTGCAAAACAAACAAGCAAGCAAACAAACAACAACAGCTTTCAAAGTGTACAGGTATGTTATCTTGTTAACATATTTCCAAATACATATTGGAAGAGTATGATTATAGCTTCATTAAAAGTATATAATTCCAAAATAACATATTAATTTAAAATTTGCGTTAAAAGATTAGATAGTCCAGCAAACCAAAAGCTTTAATTTTATAATTCAAACCAGAATTTGAAGCCAAAGAATATTGTTCAGATACATGTTTAGTGTCAAATAGTTTTAATAAGTGAAATTTAAATGAAATGAGATTTATTGGTAACATACAAATGCAACTTATTACTATTGTATATATCGTATTAATAAACGTTTTTGTTCTATAAACTATATACATATATGCATAGGCTATAAGTACCTATATAAATAAAATAAAATGTTATTGAAAGGATATAAAATAGTGATGAATAAACAAAATATGTAATACAAAATAAGTCAGTATTTTACCATTAGCCTAATTAAAATATTACTGTATAATCTCGATAAAAAAGATTGTTGTCGTCTGCTATGTCAGGCGAATAAACATTTGTTAATTTAGTGCTCTGAATAATTTATAATTTAATAAACTAAATATATATAAAGCAAGTTTTAGTCACTATATAGTTATATAATCATAAACATCTATCAATTTAAATATACTAACAATAAAGCTTTATTAAAAAATAATAATACCATTCAAGTTAATACATATAGAATTAGTTTAAACAAAATAAAAACGCTTTCACATATAGTTTTAATGTTTAAAAGGTGAGTTATTAGGGGCCTTTTATATTATAAGTATATTGCCTACATAGGCAGAACTCTGAAATTCAAAATATATAGAACAAAAAATCCAGCAAATTTAGGAAAAATAAAACACGAATAAAATCCAGTCAACATTCCCTAATGAGTAAAAAAGAGGGCATTCAAATATTTTCTTCTGATCTACATTGTGGAAGCGCGTGTATAAATTGTGTTGTTATAGTCAGATGGTAATTCACTCCAAAACTGCCGATAGTTGGAATAGACAAATATAAAGATGCCTTCTATATACCGACGGAATGGAATCTGAAAGAGTTCCTCATCCTGATATAATCAATGGTATCTCAGCTCCCCCCACAATGTGAAATAGTCTATCCAAACGGCATAAAATTAACCCCAAAGTGTATTATAGTTCCACCCACTATGCCCCCCCCCCCCTCCTATGCAATGGGCCTACTCTCAAAATAATAATATGCGCATGATCATTGATCATAGCCTTCTACCAGAACAAGAGTACATCGATCGCAGATCAGTACCAACCATTTGGAAGTACAACGTTATAGTCAGCAACTGCGGTTTATCTATTTCTCACCCTCCTTCTCTTGAAGTATAGGCGGTGGTTCTAGGTAGACCGTCATACGTCGCAAAGTAGCTCTGTAACTTTCTGCAATTTAGTTTGACGTTGCCGATGTTGTTTATGCCTTCATTTCTGGCGCTGACTCCCCTTATCAAATCCTCCTTCCCCTTCTACCTTTTCTAATAAACCCTACTCTCCAATATAGCACTTAGTCAGGCAGGTACTGCGTTAGTTGTAAGTTATATCGGTTGAAAATTATTATTATAGAATAGTATTATGTCACTAGTATCACTCTCACCTTTACATAATATAGTATATTATGATACCCTGGGCATAAGCGATACCGCCAGCTGCACAAGAGGCTGCTTATAGTTTCCAAGGAACTAAACCATTGGCAAGTTAACGCTGAAGCATTAACGCTGGGTGGAGCAACCATTGCTAATATATCGTCCTTAGTCGTTCTTTCCATTTGTTCCCCGTTACAGTAGTAATTGCTTGTATAATATCGGTATCAGTTTTGTTGTAGTTTTAACTCTTTTGTATGCATAGGCCTCAGTCCCTAGCCTACAGTAGTAATTATGCCATTGTGTTTCTAGAGTAGAGTATTTATACGCAACACAAATTGAACGGGCTCATATTGGCCAAATAATACAAGTCGGGTTGAAACGAATCTTGTCATAATAGTTTAATTAATACATTATTATCTTGGATCCCACCTATTTATACATACTTTCTTGTTTTGAGTACAGCAACTGCTATGCTTATGGCAATAAAAAGTTAAAGTTAAATTTGTTCAATAGTATAACATAATATTAAATTGACTGAAGTTGGATGAGTATATTATATATTGCAATAGCTTTAATATCCTGTGTATATATTATAAAATGCTTCATTTATAGGTTATGATTGCAATATACAGAGCATTACAATGCGAACACTTTTGAATAATTGATTACTGTGGGAAGTAACCGTTTTATCTGTATACCCTAAAAACAGATTATTACTTGTTGAATACCAAATAAAAATATTTATTCTGCAAAGAATCTATATAGTATACATATTTGTGTTGAGAAACTGTACCAAAAATAATATCTATATTGTGGTAAATCTTATCAGATTCAAATGGCTAAATAAGTTTAAAAAAATATTCTTTTTCCCACTATTTAAAGGTTACAATGGATTCAGTTTATATAGAACATAACTGTTGAAGATTTCTATTTCAAAATTTCTCATTTAGGCATTTTGCTTGAAAAAATAGTTTGTGTGTATATATTGGCATATTAGGTAATACTAAACTTAAATACTATTTCTATAAGTTGAAAGTTTTTAGAAAAATAAAAAATAAACTCGACATGGATAAATACATTGTAACAAATTAAATTATGTCTATAAAGAATCTACCTAAAATGTCCGCATTTTATAACGCATATGAACAATATTAATATTATACAGATAATGTTAAAAAGTTAGTAAAACAAATGCCAATACAAAGATAGAGAAGAAATTCGAATATACCCAAAAACCTGTTCACGCCAAATAATAATAATTCGAATTCATCTATAGAAAAATACGCACAAACGACTTATTTGTTCTAGTAAGTTAACAAACAGAGGCATTCAACATTTAAAGTTACGTCAACTTCCCAATATTTACTTTTAAATGTAAACAGACGAATAGTTTTATAACATCATAAGCCTCAGTAAGTCCCGTTTTTTATTATTCTAATCGACTTAAATGTAAGGTATCAGAAAGTGATACTATATGCGCTGAAGGTTTTTTTTGTGTGTCACTGAATTAACTGAATTAAATATAATGCGGAGATAATATATAGGATATATAGGAAAGAAGTCGCCTTTTATAACGTTTTATATAATATAAAATAAAAAGTTTAAATACAAATTATAGACGCAAATTTGTAATTTTAAATTAACAGTTGGAAACATTTATTTAATGAAAAGTTACATACTTCATAACATGGCGCAAATTCAAATGAGGTACAGAACTATAGTAAGCTTTACCAGGCTAAACTTTAGGGGGGCGATGGTCAAATGGTTAGAACGTAAAGCTTGAAATCCAGTGGTCCAGCGTTCATATCAAGACTACTTTTAGCTGGTATTGCGTATAACACATTCATGTCTGTAATTATTATTAGAACTATAGTTGATAGAATATCTATATAATTGATGATAATATATTTGTGGCATATCATTATAAATTATTGTCATATAATGTATCCTATATAAAATACCATTAGGTTGTGGAACAATTAACATTGTTTTAAATTAAATATGGCTTTATATTCAAAATATAAAATATCTTAATACTAATAGTACTAGAAGACTTTTTTTCAGGAAACATATTTTTGAGGTATTTCGCTTTTTATACAGGGGTCCCAGAATTATTTTATACAATTTGATTAGGCAAGATTTTTTCATATAGTTAATTCGTATCAATAAAACATCCAAACGAAAGTAGACAATTTAATGTTATCCTAATTTATTATTTATCTAAAAAAAGAGGAGTAAATGTACAGTATATCACTAACAAATATATGTGTATGTACACAATTTATATTAAATGTAGTTCAATACTACCTAAATAGTTATCGTGCGTGTTTCATCGTATCAGACTTAACTTCTCTAAAAGGGAGACGCCCATATAATCCATTTGAAATCATGTTTATAACCTCAAGGTGTAAGACAATAATATATAGCGGTAAAGTCTTAAATAACATTAGGTATTGAAAAGGAATATATGTATATATATGTATAGTTATTGTAGAATTACAAAGCTTAACAATTAGCTACAATAAAGCTGGATTGCAGTTACATTAAGTAGCATGCATAGAAAAATCTAAGTTGTTGCTTAAGAATTAAGACCTGCCTGCCTTTCGCTAAACTAAATATATCAGACGAGCTTTGCTTACTCTCAGATGTCGTATAGCGAATTATATCCATCTATAAATATATTATACACTTTGTTATTTGTATCCTGGTGTGTATAACTACCTAAATATATATAATTTACATATATAAGAATAGTTATACGAAAGTAGCATGCAATGCTGCACAGTAATCTCAATGACCATGTTTGACAGTATATGGCCTACTACCAGATTCCATGCATTCCGGGGTATCGCATTATTTTCGTGTTTTAAGTAATGTCATAATGATATGAGTGCGTTTGACCAGATTGTCTTATATGTTGCAGTTATATAAAGTTGAAAGTTTGTTTTAAAAATGCACCAAAAGATCCGCTATAATAATATATTTATTCTATAGATAATAAACAAACGTAAATGTACGTTTAGCGTTAGTAGGTAATATTACTATATAATGCATCAAAAGTGATTGGAATCTAAAAGCAGTTACTAATAGATCAAAATCGTTTTAATAAAGACAAGTGATTTAATAATATACACATTTTTTATTTACACAAATTTTTGCACCAGATTTTGCAATATATTTATGCGTAAGCAGTGATTTAAATGGCTTAATAGAACATGAATATCACCTGCTAATCGTTACTACTTGCAGTTTGCTGAGATATAATAGTTACAATCAAGCAGCTTGTATATATACAAAAAAGCTTCAGATAAGCAAGTATACTACCAAGAAAGGTTGAGAATTACGAGTGAAGCATTTTAACAACGAGGATAACAATTAATGAATACCAGGTTTATATCCAGCAAGAGTGGAACAAGATTTATAAACCTGTCTTATATATAGAGAAACGGGACATTTTACACGCTGAATTGGTTCAAAGAGAAGTAATATGAAAAAATTAGTTTTCATATAATTGTTTTCATATAATCTGCACAGGCAATAATAATAAAGTGAATGTCTACTTTCCCACATACTCTAGAGTATATCAATATTTTATTTTCATTTCGTTTCAAAAGCAATCCATTTCAGTAACCAAACATAACTATTTGTGAATAATGTTAAAAAGAACATAAAATTCCAAGAAAAACTCACCAATGGTTTCTTATCCACGAGCAGCGGTGCCACCAGTGAACACAGGTCATCCAGATCGAAATCCCCGCTTGGAAACTGGAGCAAAGCCCCGATCATGATATCCAGCGACTCCTGGCGTATCCGCGAGTTCTTATTACGCAGTCCCCCATCCGCCAGCGAGTCCAACACCGTCCGCGCCTTGAGATAGCGAACAAGACACATGGCATAGCGCATCACTCCAACCTGGACCACCTTCTTGTAGTCACCGAGGGATCCCTCCAGGAGATCCAGGAGGAGGTCCGTGTGAGGCAAAACCGCCTGGGGAAGTCGGGAGACGACCCCGCAGAGGATTTCCAGTGCGTTCTTCACAACATGGAAGTTGGCGTCTTTGAGGAGATCGGCGAGTAGGGTGAGAAAATCTGCGAGCTCAGGGAGGAGAATGTCGGCGGTGCGTTTGCGTCCCAGTTCCTCGTAGAGGTGGCGAAGTTGCTCGGCCGCGGAGAAGCGTTTCTTGGCGTCGGGTGAGGAGAGCTGGGCGTGGAGATCGGGCGGTATGAAGCCACAGTGGAGGCCGGCAGCTGCCCTACCCCCCCGTGAGGTGGGGTCGGCTGGAGCAGAAGCGGTGGTGGTGAGGGGGGAGTGATGGGGGTGACGCGATCCGCCCACGCCGGTAAGAAGGGAGGGCAGGTGGGGCTGGTGATGGAGGGATTCGAGGGAGGAAGACTGACTGAGTCGTGGGGAGCTCGTGAATCGAGAGTACCGGGTCACCTGGGTAATTAAAGAATGGAAACGACGCTAAATTATCTAATATAAGCCAACCATTTCTGAAATTGGCGACAGTAAGGAATTAAAATTTTACTGAAAATAATTCTGTTTGATACACTCACAAAAATGCAATTAAATGGGGAAACTTTTACATAAATTACAAAAATAAAACTGCTTATTACTAACTTAAACGCAGGTCATCAAACCTATACAACAAGCAATTTGAAAAGCAGATTATAGTAATTCTGTACAGTTACATAGACGCAGTTTGTTGTTGTTTATTTTTAACTCTTTCATAATTAAATGTATAGAAGTTTCAAAAATACTATATAATACTAGTTGCGGTCTATATTTGTAGTAAAAATATTTGTAAAACAGAGGCAATGCCAAAATACCGTAAGTTTGTTAAATTAAACAATTGCTTTTTATTACATTAATAATAAGTAGATGAAATTGGCATTATGGCATCCTGCTCTACTATATTTGACAACATAAATTTCAATTAAGCCATATTAAAAGTAAAATTAATTAATTGTATAGTATTACCTCATTCTATCCATATTGGAATAAAGTCAATTAATGATAATTGAAAAAATTGAAACAATCGCACTTTACTATAATTATTTATTTTTAAACCACACGATTGGATTTTTTATCAAATAAGACTGCCTCAGACAAGTTAAAAATAAACGGAAATATATGTTTAAGGATTACGTCTATATTTATATGATATCAATATCTTCAGAATATCTAGAATAAAAATAACAGAGATATTGAACCCACCGCAATTCTTCCCAAACTATCCAGTTGTGCTTGAAAGGTGGTCTCGCCAAGATGTTGGCGTAAGGCTGCTAGACACTTGCCCGACGCAGAGCCTAGCCGGTCCACCAAGGCACCAATTAGAAGTGAGAAATCTTCTCCCGCACTCTCTGCAGTGAGGAGGAGAGGAAGAGTCAGACAGACCTCATTATGTACACCAGGTTCGTCGGCTGCAACTCCGTAAAGAACTAGAGCACGCAGTAGGGACGGCACGGCGTAACTGTGGCGCATAACTAAACGGAAGGTCTGCACAGTCGCACGGCGCACAGTGGTCCGCTGATCAGCTAATCGTGGCACGAGTTGCGGACACACGACGGAGAGCATGCTATCCTCGAGACCCGGCCAGAGATTCTCAATGCTGGCTAACTCGGAAAGAACCTCCACCGATCGATGACGAACGGACCAATCAGGATCCTCGAGGCCACGCGCCAATGATTTGAAGAGAGCAATAGGCGGTGGAGCATCTTCTAATGGTGATTGGTTGGCACGGATAAGTTGTAGACAGGTGTCGAGGGCTGTCAACCGCTCTTCACTACTTGTCAGGCCGACTAGATCCAGTCGGTAGTTTCCAGAGATCATACTACTGTTAGTGGGGCCCGGTTGGCTAACATGCCGCTGCTGTGCCGCCGCCGTTGGTTTCTGCTTTGGTCGTGGATTAGTTGCAATTTGGTGCTGTGGTTGTTGGCGGCCGCCACTGGCGCCTTGTGATTTGCTGATAGTATTGTTGGATGTGACGTTGGCGTTAGTGCTACGTCGAACTGTTACTGGACTCTGATTGGTTAATGTGGAAGAAGAACTGATGACTTGACTGCTTGCCATTCATCTGTCTTTGGCTGCATCAACAGCTACTTCACCTCCTGATAATACCTAAGTAAAATTAAAGAAAATATTCAAAGTAAAACTTATACTCAATTTAATTTAAAAAGTTTGAAAAATTGTTTAATAGTGCAAAGGCTTAATTGGAGTAAAATATAAAGTATGAACACAAGTAAATACAACTATATTTCTTGAATATAACATATTAAATAAAATGTTTTAATTAACAGAAAAATGAGAGGGACACAAATATCTAAAATTCTTTTTCAGAAGACGGGCTAGTAGTAGTGCCAGTGCTAAGAATAAAATATGGACTAGTTAATCCGAAGTGCCAAATGTGTATTTCAGAAGGTTAGTACTAACTGGCCCGCAGTGTCAAGTTTTTCGCACGCATTTTCTATTGTTCTCTTTGTCCCATTGGCTTACGCCTTTGTCGCTAAATGATAGATGCTTCTGATATGCTGTTCCTATGATACATTTAGCTTTATAGGTATTATCATATCTGGAGTACAAGCTTTGTATAATATAACATACTGCAGTGTAAAATGTTATGTACACCACATAATTTGCTATCAATTAAATTCCAACAGTAATGTTTGCTTTTATGCATATTTAACAAAAATTTAAAGTAATGGATAAAAGTCATAACTAAACTAAATATATTCATTAATAATTAATTATATAAATTATTAGTACGGAATAGATAGGATTTTCTTGATAATAAAAATAATAAATTATGATGATTTTCATCTATAAAATAATGTAGAAAAATGTATTTATTTTATTTTACTAAATTTATTTATAAAAACACAAAAGAATAGTAACATATCATGTATGTTATCCATATCTAAAAATTAATAAAGAAACATCATAATAAATTGTATCATATAAGTAGGACATAATACTAAGCCTAAATTTAATTTATAATATTCTGTTTTTTACGTGTATGTATATTACGTAAAATTTTCATTCTCTTTTAAAGCATATTTCTGTTTAATGTTACGAATTAATGAAACATGTCATTCTTTTCAACTTATTGACTCTATACTGTTAAATGTTTATAATTAATAGCAAACTCACGTGTATGTATAGTTTTGAAAATAATTAGAAAATTTCAATCATTTATATAAAATAAAGATAAGTTTTGTGACACTAGCAATGATATACGTAATAATTATAATTTAGTTCAGAGTTAGCATGGTTGTAAACCTCGGGTAAAATTTTCGCATAGTTAGCACTGGGTGCTAAGTTATTCGGTCTTTTGTAATACCAAATATCACTAGCATGCAAAATTTAGTCTTAGCACGCACATGCGTAGCCTTAGCCTGGCTTTTGAAATGGGGCTGTAAGTGTTTGTAAATTAAAGATGAGATTTGATTTTCAGAGATTTAGCAATTTATGCTAAAAATTCAATAAAGATATTCATATTTGTATTTTTTTGTTAGTTTAAAATGAAACTACGTGTATTTATTTAATTCAATTAATTATTTTTAAAATGTTTACAAAAGATTTTTGTAGTTTAAAATAATATTCATACCTAACAGTAAATATGTGGCAGCAGAAGCAGTGATGTTTGCCCATTGATAAAATAGCTCTTAATAGATGAGATTTGATTTCCTGATATTGAGCAATTTATGTTAAAAATTCAATAAAGATATTCATATTTGTATTTTTTTGCTAGTTTAAAATGAGGCTATTGTAACAAATTTTAAATAAATAAGAGTAAAAATCGTACAACAAATTTAAAATGGTAAAATTAACAGTTCAATGTTCAATAAAAAGTATTTATTAACAATGGACTTAATGAAAAGTTTTACTTATAATAGGGAATTGGCGAATTGCTTTTTTGTTTAACGTGAATAATTTGAAATATTGATTCCATCATGTAATTTACAAAAACATAGAAACGCGTCTAGTAGACCTGATATGAACTATACTCATTTACTATACAATATATACTACAAATACCCTTTTAGTCAGTCGGCCAGGAGACAAAAAGTATGATAGACATCACCACTTGGTAGCTATAACAAATTGTTGCATTTTTTTCTGATTTCCCATATTAGAGAATAGGACGACTTTTTTGTGTTTTTGACTGGTTTTGACATGATTTTCATACAAATACATATTAAAAAAAATGTATTAACTATTATTCATGATAAAACGTTGCATAATATTTTGTTTGTTTCAGTGTTTTTTTACATATTACAAGTAACAATAGATATATAAATCATGAAAATAACTTTTCAGCTACACATGAATAGCAGTTGTGCTCAAATGTGCTCAATATTGAATAACATCTATAATAATATATTTTAAACAAATAGATAAAAAATTCAAATGGTGAAAAACAGAATCTGATGCTGTTTCCAAAATTAATAAAATTATACAAGGTAACTAAAAAACATACCTATAACATTAACTTTTTTTTCAACTACTAAATATAAATTCAAAAAAAGTTATCCATTACTCCAATTGCAATATCACCAATTCAATAAATAAATATCTCGAATTTAATCATTAAATATTACGATAGTTGAGATGCAATCATTTCCTATGATCAGAGGTATTTAAAAGTTTGAGTTACCTTAGAATTGATATTTAACTCATTGAATAATAAAATCAGTAGAAATTTGTGAAAATTTCGGTTTTTGTAAATTCATGATATCGGTGATATGTTTTAGACATTTCAAAAATGTGTTTTAGTATGTAATACTTAAAGCAGGATAACAAATGGCTAGTTGTTAACATACTTGGTACAAACAGTTTTCTAAATTATCAAAATAATATTAATTATTTTATTTATATACTATTAAAGTATCAATACATTTATTTTATTTTTGTCTCCTAAACAAAGTAAAAACTTAAATATACAGCTGTTTCTTTAGAATAATTTCATGCTGGGAGAACTCCATGTTAATGTGATATTTTTAGCTTTCAATATGAGACATAAACAAGATTTCTTTAGCAAGTTTTTACTTTGTTTAGGAGACAAAAAATAAAATAAATGTATTGATACTTTAATAGTATATAAATAAAATAATAATTATTATTTTGATAATTTTAATTATTGAGAATAACATTATAATATTAAACGCTATATAAATTGGATAAAACTATGAATTGACAAAAAAATTGTATACTGTAATTAGATTAAATTATAAAACAAGTTTTTCATATTGATGAACTACAGGAAATCCAAGAAAAATGAAAAGAAATAAACAGTATTGATGAACTATTGGTTACTTGAAATAATAGAAATTTATAAAACATTAAGTAAGGAATGAAATAGAAGAGGTAACTATTAATGCAATAATTTTGTTTCTTATTCACTAGCTATAATTTTCTTATTATTAATAGTACATAAATATTCCAATTTATTAATAAAGAAAAATATACATTGTTCAAATAAAATATACTACATGTATTGAGATTCTCATTATATTAAATTAAAACAAACATATTAATTGATATTCATTATTTGTGATTGAACAAAATATGGAAAAATACATAATTGAATAACATATAATTAAACAATATTTAATAATTAACTTTATAAATATATATAAAAAATAAAAATATTTTTAATAAATTTTAAATCTTTATTTTTGTGAATTACAAATTTAAATTTGTGTTGTAAGAAAGCAAGACATATCAATTGCATTAAAAATGTGCACATTTTTAATCATATATATTTCTTTTTGTTGATAATTAAATGTTGCAGCATTTTAAAATAATCTTATGTGAAAGACATTTAAAGGCCTAAAACGTTTGATTTATTACAAATACTTGTAACTAATGCAATAGAAAATTTAATTGAAAGCAATTTTGAAATAATTATATTGTAATGTTTATATGCTTTGAAAAATAATAATAATCAATTTTATTTATCTAAACTAAGAAAAATACATCGTTTTATTGCAAATACTAGAAAATATAATTGAAAGCAATTTAAAAAAATATTAATTTGTTTAGAAGCTTTGAAAAATAATAAAAAGTTGACAAAAGAGTCAATTTAAGATACTTAAACTAAAATAAATACCAATGTAATAAAATTCATTAATAAACAATAAAAGTTAACACAAATTAGATAATTTTATGCTACTAAGCAAAAACTTGTTTCTTGTGAACTACCCTTTTTGCAATAAAGCAACTTACATCTATTGCATAAATAAATGTGCACATTTTTAATAATATATATTTTTCTATCTTTTATAATTAAATGTTAAAGCATCCAAAAATAATCTTATATGGTAAGACAGTATAGACCTTAAACAAATTGATTTATTGCAAATACATGCAAACTATTATAATTGAAAATATAAATAAAAGTAATTTTTTAAATATGATTTTTATAAGCTTTGAAAAATAATAATAATAATCCATTTTAGTAATTTAAACTAAAAAATACCAATTACATAAAATTCATTAAAAGGTAACAGAAATTATAACATCTATACTAGCAAACCAAAGCCACAGATTGCTTTAACTAATAATAAGGAAAAACAAGTTAAAAATATTATTCATAATATTATGAATATTAATAGTAAGCTTAGTTGAAGAAATATAAATCCTGAAACTCGACTAAAAAAATATTAACCTTCAATTAAATGGCTTGTTTAGAGATTTGGCCATACCCAAATTGAAATATGAAATAAAAAGAAGAGCTTTTGTTAGGTACTGACTCAATAACTTTATATAAAAAAAAACTTTTTGTTTTGTTTTGAAATTAAATGATTTAGTTATATTTATTTTTTTAACTAAGTAAGAGTGTTTTTAATAAAAATTATCATGCTGTTTTAGTGGCTCATGACTTTGAAGCCATCTCAGCCCTTTGAGTCATTTGAATCAGACCTCAAAATGAACCACCTTGAGTAATTTGAGTCATATTAAGCTCCAAGTGCTGATTGAGTCATTAGATTTAAATAACTCAATGAGGTATTTGAGCCATTGAATAAGAAGGTTTCATTTTTAAAATATGTTTGATAAAATTTCTAGATATCACAAATGTTAACTAAAAATATTAGATTCTCATTAATAGTTGTAAAATATTTGAATGTAATAAACTATTTTATCTTATTAAAAGTTTGTTTCTAAGGGACACAGATATGTATCTTTCATGGATGTCATAACAAAAGTTTTACTAAAATAGGAAATAAAAATCATCTTTTTAATAGAAATAAATTAGTTAACAAAGAGTTTTGTTATGTTAAAATTAAAGTGTGTATGCAGGTATTATGTGTATAAACTGATGTTGTCCCAATGATCTATTAAGCAGCTTTATGGGTTATTTATAGCAGTTTTTATAAAAGTGACTCAAATTAATCAATATGTCACATTATTTTTTATAAAGCATTTTAAAAATTATAATTTTATTATAATATCCATTTAGTATATATATACTAATTTATACTCTATATAGGATGCTTCAAATAATTTTGCAAGTTTTCATTTAATAAATGCAATAGATATTATTATTGCTGTATTATTTCTTCATTAGAAATTTAAACACACAAAGTTACCAGTTTAACTACTATGGATGAAATGTTTTTATTAGTGTGTAAAACATTAAATATCATCTATCAAATTATTTGATTGGATGGTCTGGTCTGGTATAATAGAATGGTCCTCAAGTAGCTCCATCTTATCAATTAATAATGTTTAGTCACAAAGTCAATTTAAAAATATCCTTTATAAAGCTTTAAATACAGATACATATGATGCTCATTTACTAGAAATCATTAATTTAGAAGTTATTGAGTAGACTTACAATCTTAATATCCTATGGCCAATGTTTTAGACCTATTTGATATAATGGGGCACATTTTAAGGAATTGATAATATATAATACATTTTTTTTATAATTTCTTTTCTATTAAAATTTGCAAAACTATTGAAAACTTTCTATATCTAGTCTTATATAAATAATAATCTTATTTCTATTTATTAAAAAATTGTTGATATTAATATTCAGTTATTATTATAATTATTTTATATAATAAATAATAATATTTCTATTTCTATTATATATTATTATATACTAATAGTAATAAAGTTATGTTATATATTGTTTAAAAGTCATCTGAGATATTAATTTAATTTTATATAAGTTTTTATTAATTTGTATAAATATAGTGTTGTGTAATTAGCTAAGACATTAGTCAATTAATAATTTTTAAAATCAAATGATAAGCATAACCTTAATATAACAATTATTTAAGATATTATCATATTTATAATATGAACATATCATATTCTATAATTTTTTTGTTGATATTTTGACTATATATGTGTAGTGTTTTTTATCACTGATAATTTATCTAAGTATGATTAGTATTATTTTAAGTATTATTATATAAATATGATTTCTAAAGTAGATATAGAGTTTTTGTATAAAGTTTAACTTCAGGGTGTCAACACTGCTGTCATAAAAAAAGTGTGTATAATTTGTGTATATAATTTGTATATATATATAAATTTACAAACTGCTTATAATATAGAATGTTATAGAATGTTAATATCAATGTTATTAGCACTTAAAAATTGTATATATATATATATCAATTTACAAATAGCTTATAATATAGAAGGACAAAAAATTTGACAAAAGCAAAAGCCTATATAGTCTAGATTTTATATTTTAGTCAGTTTAATGTCTTATCCAGGACTTCAAAAATTCATTCAATTATTTATTTACAGTTTTCACTAACTCATAGACACTTTGGTTTCTTAAGATTAAAACATATTATATACATACAAAAAAATTGTATATAAAAGTTAAAAAATTGTATATGTAATCAAAAATTTGTGTATAATTCTGAAAAAAATGAAATTTGTCTATATACCAAAAATTCATTTATGTGTGGACACCCTGTAACTTCTATATTGATAATATTACTGAATTGAATAATAATATATAAATATATGATATAACTTATAATAATGCCCAGGTAATTTACTATGGCAGCTGCTATTGGTATGTATGTGTCCTCATATTTAAACACTATTGGTATGTATATTGTTCATTTGTGATATGCAAGAAATAACTGGAGACTGCCTATGGGCAGTATCTACCTTTATAATATGAAATATAGGGTAACTGGATATTGTAGATGATTAATTCAGGGTTACTGGGATGTTAATACTGTCAGCTTACACCATACATATACCAATAGGTGCTTCCATATGCTAGTATTAGTACATATATACCAATAATATTCAACATTATTGAAACCATTGAATAATTACTATTGGCCATCCTGCATTCTATGAAAATTGTACGCTCGATATATATCAAGGTTACACAAATGTAACCAGTAATGGATAGGGTTGAAAGCTAAATGTACTCAGGATATATCCTTGTTAAGTTGAATCAAATGCAGCCTGGACTATTGGTACGTATGTAGTTATAAAGACTTTGATTTACTTACAGAAATGTATTCTAAAGTATAATTAATTCAATGTATATTATTAATATTATTCAATTTCAATCATTAATTAAGTTTCTTAAAATATTTACAATTCATTTACAATATTTATATGAATGAAATATTATTTTATTTATAATTTTATGAAGTGCCATTTAGCCAATACTTCTCATTCTGCTTCTATTTACATTTCTTAATAATTAACTTTTAAGTTTTATTATTTTATTTTAACTTAAGTCTAAGTCTAAGATCAAGACTCAATACTAAGAGTAATTTACACTTTAATGTTATCTTTCAGGCGCGGATCCAGGATTTAGTTCTAGGGGGGGCTCAACCGGGGTCTGAAAATTTTTTTGACCTTTATATGTCCTATATGTCCTGAGCCCCCACCCCTAGATCCGACCCTGCAATGTAAAGCTTAATATTTACGTTAAAAAGGATATAACATAGGATACATAGAGAGTATAGTATAATGTATT
>JAYRBW010102425.1:0-19318 GCA_036023295.1 Invenusta paracnida
TCTAGTCATTAATGCTAAGGAGAATAGGCCAAGCCAAGAACAAGAGTGTCAGCAATTAGCTTGAGAGATGCTAGCAGGTCTAGTCATTAATGCTAAGGATAATAGACCTAGCTATGACCGCTCATAAATCAGTCTAGAATGCATTAAAAAGCATATTTTTTGGTATCAGCGTAATCGCCAATCGCGAAGGAACAAAATGCACCTGATATGATCTTTAGAAAAGGTTTCTAGATCCTTTTTTATAATTAGTAAATTTAGAACGAAAAATTGTTTCTCCTTCTTCTTCTTCTTATAATAATCTAAACAAAAACGAACGCGTCGCAAAAAAAAATAAAGTCATGAAACGAGCTCTTGAAAAGAAAATCACTGAAATGATATTGATGATAGGAAGTACAGCGATTAAATAAATTGATATAAACATGGCGCCAAGATGTAATTGTTACAATACTTTCTGTTCAAAATGCATAAATGTATGTATCAATATGGAACTTAGGTATATGTTTAAACTGTAAAATTCATAAAAATATGAAAAATATCGTGGCAATGGTATAAATTAATTATTTTACTATATTTTAAAAATTGGCTTACTTAAAATAACCACTTTTGCATTCATGTGGGTTGTTTCATTGCATTTGTAAAAATGTTCCATTGCAAAGAATTTTTCATAATTTTTATTGTCATATTTTTATGAATCTTACTGTTTAGACGTATACCTAAGTTCCATATTGATCTAAGCATTTTAAACAGAACGTAGTGTAACAATTATATCTTGGTGTTCTTTTTATATCAATTTCGTTAATGGCTGTACTTCCTATCATCAATATTATTTCAACGTGTTTAGTTTGAGGAGTTCGTTTCTTGGCTTACATTTTTGCAACACGGTCATTTTTGTTTAGAGATATACTGTCTCTGCTACTATTTAATCCCCCGGTTTTTCTTTCATACTCACTTGTTGCTTGAGAATAAGCCATGTCTTCGAAATATGTCGCTTAATAAACTATGTTACACCTTGGAAATGTTTTTTTTCGTTTATTTGAAAATAATTATATTTAACAACACGTGCTATAAAGTAGTAATAATAACGTCATATAAAACCATAAATGTTTGGTCTACACTATAATAATCAAAGAATATAGGATTATAAAGAAGGCTCACTCTTTTGATTCAAGCGGAAAATCCACCATTTTGAAACTGCACCAAAAATATAGAAATGTGCGTCAGAATGTCAGCTACAATAATATGTAATTTATAGAAGTATAGCTTAAATAATAAAAACGTTTTTCGATAGTGGCAAACAACTAGTTTTGCCTTCATTATTTGGTATGCATAGCTAATATTGTAGGAGCTCTTTATTTCGTATTCCTACGGTTTAAAAGTAGGCAAAACTAATTAATTGCCGCTATCAAAAAACTTTTTTATTATAAAAGATATATTCCTATAAATTACATATTATTGTAGCTCTAATTCAGGCGCACATTTCTATATGTTTTATTTTTCATATCTGTACTTTATATCATGCACATTTGCCAGTTGGAAAATCGATCTTTTATACTGTTTTAGAACGTAAATTACAATCACATTGGTAAGAATATAAAATGGCGAACTCTGAATATTTAAACAAACATATTTACGCTATTTTGACCGAATGAATTCTCCTGGTATTATTACTCTATGATTACAACAATATTTTATGTATGTATGTACGATTTACAAATATATATAATAAAATTAGTTTTTATTCAGTAAAACACAATCTTATAGTTTAAATTAGAATATAAACAGAATTAAATAAAATACGAAACAAAACATGTGGAGTGAATTATATAATTTATCAAGCTCATTCAAAAATGCCTTGTTATACAAAACTATAATTATGCGCTTAGAAATTGGTAATTGACTTCTGCCCTAAGTTAGGATAATTTGGTGCAACCCGATTATTCTAAATTAGGAAATGACTAAGTTAAGACGAGTTGGTGCAACTCACAATTCATCTAATTTAGAATCCTAAGTTAGTCATTAATATACACATAAGATAGGATAAGAGGACTTTAGTGTCACCGGGCCCTGATTACTAAGCTCTTGCCTCGTAAGTACATTTCAATCAATAAATATACTCGAAGAGCAGGCGAATGAAGGCTATTTGTCTTTTGAAGTATAAAGGATGGACTTAGTTATATGTTCATGTGACATTGAAAAAATAATCAGCGTGCTTTCAAATCACAATTTTGTCATTAACGAACCGGTTTGAATAACCGCTACCGTTAAACACCGGTTACATTTTACTTAATCACGTCAAAGTGTTTACAGGTTACTAACCTTGTCGTTAACATAAGAAAACAAACTACAAAGACGTAATGTAAAACATACTTTTAAAATTTTCATTTGTTTTAAAATAAATAATCGGACCCTTTTTATTTTTAATATGTAAGTAGATCTGCTTTCAGCCTTTCTGAATATTTATTTATTTTTATTTAATAAAAATTGATTAAAATGTCATTTGTGAACCTTTGAATTATGAGATTTTTACTTTATGAAGATAGCCAATCTATTTTCTTTTACCCCGGTATTACCGACCAAGCTGTTGTCATTAAACAATCAAGCTGTCGTCATCTCTAGATAAGGCGACTTCAATAATATGATCTCATCTCCATGGTAATTAATAGTTCTGTTATTTGATTCTAGTTGTATGTATTACATTTTATTCAGTTTTCCAAGATCCCTTATATAGATATACTTACACATAACGGCTGGCTTTAAATTTAGTGCTGTTTTGTTTTAAACATTCAACAATATCTTATTTCAAATAGTTAGACAAAATTACCAATTATTCGTCTGGAAACTAAACATTCAAACAATGCAGTCGAACAGCTAGGCGTTTACTTCGTTATTTGTAGACATCTACTTTCGGTCCAATTAAAATGCGCTTCTCTAACGCATTTAGTGGTTTTAGTTCCGTAATTTCATAGGTTACTATGTAATATTGCAAATTGCAGTATATACCTACGTGTAAGCAATAGCTTAACCAATTAAATAATCATGCGAATAAAGAAACTAAACGCATTTGTAATTTGCAGTTTAAATATTAAGACTGAAACTAGATGTCAATTACAAACAGCGAATTAATTACTCTCCATATATGCTTCATAGAGAGCTACATAGAGTATTGACTCTTATTGATTTCATATGCATTGCGTTGTAAATTTTCGTCATTATAAAATCGTTTTATTTTAATGAATTTATGTAAAAGGGTAGACTAGAAGTAGTGTTAAATCTTTTTATTAAATTCATTTTAAGAGAAAAACATACACATTCATGCAGTTCTAACATACGTAAGTTGTCTGTAATATATAATTCATTGCCTGTGTATCTAAAACTGTTTTACTGCATAAACGATTTAAATGTTGTGAATTTTAGAAAAATTATTTTGCAAAAACTTTTGGGTAGACGAGAAGTAGAATAAAACTGCATACAGATTCAATAAGAGTCGTTTCTCTATGTGTACTCTATGCTTCATAGCTTTAGTACATATTATGTAGAGTATGGTTCATAACTTACAACAACATAGATTTTATGAAACATTTATCTATTTTTAGAAATTTGAAATATTTGAAATCTATTGCTGGTACCGCTATACCATGGTGTTATAACCACTGAGAGGTATATTGATATGCTGGAAAATGAATTCATACCTGCTCTCACTGCAGATAAAGAGGTACATCTATCGTGTCATTTCCAACAAGATGCAGGAGCTCCAGCCCATACAGCTATCATAACGAGAGAATTCTTAAACCGACACTTCCCTGATCACTCGATCGGCAAATATGGACCTGTGTCATGGCCGCCAAGAAGCCCCGACTTATCATCATGTGACAATACTCTCTGGGGGTACACTTAAACAAAAAATTGGGGCACAAAAATTCGATTCTGTTGATCAACTGAAAGCCGTCATTCGGCAAGAGTTCTTACCATTTCCACAAGGCTTAATATTACAATCGATCAATGATCGGACATTTCAAAGAATGCATCTTTGTATTCAGAAACGCGGACTATACAAGTAGATCCCTTTGATATTTAATGTACTCTTAATATTCTTGTTTCAACTCTTGTTTCATTGCTGTAAGTGTTTGTGATAATATAATTTTCATAAAATCTATGCCGTTGTAACTTATGAACCTACCTGTATATATATGTGCTTAGTTGCAAGACGAATAAAATACTAAAAGTGTGGCATTATAATCAACTTGAACAACTATTCCTTAATCCCATGATACATGTAGTGACAAATAATCAGAAGACTACCTGACTATAGATGACTATGCGAGGATCGTTTGTTTAATCTGCTTAAATAATGCACCGCAACTTAGAACTAGTGTAAATGTCGTCTACAGAAGTTTATTTAGGCATGTATAAAGGGTATTCATAACAATTAAACAGACAATAATTCAAAGGGTCATTTACATTTGGCAAAACCTTTCAGTTAGGTTATACATTATAAAGTTCTGTACTTAAGCTACTTGAAAAAAGGGAATCTTATCAAACAATAAAAATTATATGAATGTGTACAAATAATTGTGATGATAAAAGTAACGTAAAAAAGGTAATTATGTAGTAAAATAGTATTTTAAAATTGGAAATGCAAAAACATTTGAACAATTCAACAGTTGCACTGTCCGTTGTTCGTGGTATAAAAATATACAATTTGTTATAAAAAAACAAACATTGTACACCTTTTCAGTTTAAAATAGAATCATGTTCTTCTATTCACATTTCCAACTTTATTCCGCCAGAGAGAGATCGAGGGAGATCCCTGCTAGTAACCAAAGAACTGAATGAAACGTTTAATTTGCTAGCTGGAGCCGCGACTGCAAATCACACCATATCTTTGGAAACCAATTTCAAGAATATATACATATCTTACTCGCTCCCAATTTACATGTACGTGTGATTGACCGTTTTTAAAAAACCAACATGTTGAAACCTCCATCCATGATGTCCATTCAATGTCACAGTCTTGGGAAGTTCCGAATCACATTTCAAAGCACCAATCACTCCTCTGTAGGTACATACACCAAATTTGAGAGAACTCTGTTCATCAAAGGCATATTTAACTCGAGGCCATAATTGGAGACGTCCCCGTACCTACGTATATACTTTTCTATTTGAGTTAATTTTCTAAATAGATTCTCTCGAAGTACTCCGAAAGGTGGTAGAGACAGTGTGTCAATGTGTACAATGCCAAGATGAATAACAACTTATTACTATTTAACAAATTCGTGCGATTACCGTAGCATAGCGTTGAAATGAAAATATATATACATATAGGGAGGCCAAATGCTACTAAATTTTGAAAGATAAAAATAAATGATTAATTAAAGCCTTATATTTCGTTGTAAAACAACCTATTCATAAGGCAAGATAAATTTAAAGTGAAAAAGATTGCGTGTACAGTCAAGACATTGTTGTTTTAATAAGTTGTTTTACAACGAAATTATAAGGCTTTAATTATTATTTATTTTTATCTTTCAAAATTTAGTAGCATTTGGGCTTCCAACATTTCAACAGATTACTAGTTTAGATGTTAAACATGTTGCCTGGGGTCAGTTGCATAAAACTTCAGCATTTATTACGTAGTCAATATATTATTCGTAAGTAGCTAATAATTATTAGTTCAAATAAATTCAGTTGGATAAACTACTATAATAATTATCCCTTATTAGCTAATAAAATTAAGTGGATCGCGAAAGGAGAACTGTACAGCCATATATGGAGATCGCATTAACTACGATAATCTGATTGGTGCGCTTCCATATAAACGTCATAGCATAAATCAATATTGTACTTCCAACAACTTCCTATTTAATACATCAATACACTACCTTCATTATGTACCTACATCTGTAATTTAATTTAGCTTTTGAACGTTTTATTACATTACTGTTTATCGACATTTTATATGCAGCACGATTACATTATTATAAGATGCATTTAACCACCAATCAAAACATTATTTTACTTTCGGAAATTAATCAAAGAAAGGGTATCTTATATATTTGGAAGTTTTAATGACAATAGAGATGGGAAGGAAATGAAGTTATAACTATGTACGTCAATTGTCTTCATTGTTATACATAATAAATATAGCTTTTACTATATTTCGCTTTTTTGTGTTCCTATATAATTATATAACTAAACAATATAATTTTAGAGTAAATATGTAATACAAGTTTTATTTGCAAGATAAGTACATATATAAACCAATTTACAATCGGTTGTAAAAATATTGGACAAGTTGCTGGATTCTATTGACATTCTCACCAGCAACATGACTGGGGCTGCCTTCATTTTCCTCAAAAACCTCCGAGTTAATCGGAACGTCTTCGGGAAGGGACGCCATAGAACTGGATAGACAAGTTGTGCAAGGCAGCGCAGCGCCCTTGATTATCTCACACGAGTACTCCGGTGATTTGTCTCGAAGAGTTTGTCTCCAAACAAAAGAATCGTTGCTTCAATAAACCGAAGGCTCGTTCGATGGCACGCATCTCGTTGACTTGTATGCCCTTAATTGAAGTTCTCTTCGGCTCGCGTTCGAGGGGCACGAAGTGGTGGTATTAGCCAGTCGTTACAGGGATATCCCGAATCTCCGAGGATTACTGCAGAAGGGTACAGTACACCAATTGCCCAATACACGAGAATCGTGGACGCTGTAACGGGATACCGAGTAGTACAGAAGAAAAATCCAAGATATGGTCCCGAAACAAACATGGCATTCATAGAGAAGCGATCCACAAATTGATGTAGTTGGAGACTGAATCTTTATTAGCGATCCATCGATCAAGCCTTGGATCACACTCGGCATATTAGCGATACCAACAAATTGTTGTGTCGTATTTTCAGGATTCTCAGGAAATTTCACCAGCTCGTTGTAGAATGTGTCATTGATAGCTCCAATTACCGATTTCACCACTCGACAAACAGTACTTTTATGAAGTCCATTGCAACACTAGTTAGATGGTAAAACCCATAATAGTGGATAAAAAACGGAGGCATAATAATAATTGTTGGTTTGGATCAAGGGATGTGTCAAGGGAATTTGTCGAGTAGGATGCTCGAGAATATATGGCTTATACGATTGAGAATAAAGTTAACCATATTTTTATCAATCCTAAACCTCTCCTTATGGTTGTCTTCCGTCAAATTAAAATTTATTCGATACTTAAAATTTTTTTCGTGTTGTTGTTTTCGCTGTCCGAATCCATCAATTATACTTGAATATAATATGTACACTAATAACGTATTTATTATGATAAATTGAATAATAAACTTAAACGACTAATTTACAGATAATTTATTAGCTATTAAAATATATTAGAGTTTTATGCAACCAGTTTTAGTAGCTAAATAAGATTTATTATACGCAACGACACATTTTTTATAAACTAATAAAGTTTTATGCAACTGACCCCCGGTTTACATGAAAACAACAGTTTCTATACTGGTAATGTGCAATTTTAAGTGCAATTTATGGTACATCTACGCTAAGTAAATAGGTAGACTAATCGAATTTTAGACGATGATGCGATGGACTTGACAAGAATAAGTGTAGATACAACAATGCCCAGGAAGTTTTAAAGTACGGGTTTCACTGTATATTGCAATATAGTCCAAATATTATCCAAAAAGTCATCTGAGTATAGTCAAAACCCAATCATCAAACTCAAATTCCAATTAGCTTGACATTAACTGAACGCATTATACCTAGACACATCTTAATATATGAACTCAAATTAGTAGAAGAAACGTTTATATTTAGCATCAAATTTTTTTCTTAAAATATGTCATGTTTTGTTCAATTTTCCATTATTTTATTTTATATCAAAAGCTATTAACAAAATTGAGGCAGAATAAATAAATGCAAGGACTGGCACATGGATACAAAACACTTTGCCTGGGTTACAATGGGATGAAACGGAAGGTAAGATTACCAATAAGATTATTGTGTGTTGTAGGCTAGTGTGTACGAAGATTTAAATGAATGACACACGTAACAGATAATTGTTTTCTTAATCAGAAAGTTCAGCACTGTGACAAAAATAAAAGTTACCATTATTGCTACTAAAAATATTGTATAATTACTTTTGGAACATCCTTTGAGAGGGTCTCCTGCGTATCCTTGCTTACAATGGCAACCTTCTCTGGTCGCATTACAGTCTGTATTGGCAGCACACGAAGAACAGTCGTTGCAGAAGTCAACGCCGTCACCGACTTTTCCGGAAGAACATTTGCATGTACCGTCATCACACTTAGCTTCAGGAAGGCACGCTGGGTCACAAACTGCACAGAAACAAAGAAATAAGAACTCCGTTTAATGATTTACGATGGAATACGAAAAGGACGCACATTCGACCGAAATAAAGAGTATTTTAATAAAGCACGCATACAAATCAACAATACATGTGACACATTTGTGTCTACTGTTTGACTATTCTGATTGTTCTATTCTTTGTACATTCATATAATTACAGTCAGATTAGTAAAAGTGATAAGCTCCTGTATGACCAGACACCCACTCATAATGCAGAAGAGAATCACGTGACCTGTAAACGCAAACAACCACAATTTGCTAGTTTACAGTTTATAGTCAATTATATGTTTTTTGTTTACATATTTGAAACGTGATTAACTTTATCTAACGAATGATATTCATTGCCTCATAACAGAATAGATACACTATTTCGGCACAGAAGAAACAATTTTCGTAATATACATATATTATACATACGCATATTAGAGTTGAGTTCATATTGCGAGTATGTATAGCTGTATTACGAAAAGTTGTTTTTTATTTCAATAACATCATTTTTGGAATCTTTTCTAACAGATTTTACATTTTTATTCTCACGTTTATGGTATTATTATTATTTTTATTTAGCTCTAAGCATTTCCGATTATAACTTCATTGACTAATAGTTGTTTGATATTATTATCTTCAATAAAAAAATAAATATATCAATAGCACACATATCACTTTTTATACTTAAAACAGATTTAATGGTCATTTTTCTATACTGTCCTATCAAAATTTCCTATGTGTTATTATCCTACATTATAACCCGTTCAATAGCGATAATATTACAACGTTTTGATTGGCTGCTTGTCGGCATCGCCAACTTTTCGCCAATTACAACGTTTTCACTGGCTGCTAGTCGGCATCGCCAACTTTTCGCCAATTACAACGTTTTGATTGGCTGCTTGTCGGTATCGCCAACGTTTCGGCAATTACAACGTTTTGACTGGCTGCTTGTCGGCATCGCCAACGTTTTGCCAATTACAACGTTTTGACTGGCTGCTTGTCGGTATCGCCAACGTTTTGCCAATTACAACGTTTTGATTGGCTGCCTGTCGGCATCGCCAACTTTTCGTCAATTACAACGTTTTAATTGGCTGCTTGTCGGCATTGCCAACGTTTCGGCAATTATAACGTTGTCATTGGCTGCTTGTTGGTATCGCCAACGTTTCGCCAATTACAACGTTTTGATTGGCTGCTTGTCGGCATCGCCAACTTTTCGCCAATTACTACGTTTTGATTGACTGCTTGTCGGCATCGCCAACGTTTCGGCAATTATAACGTTGTCATTGGCTGCTTGTCGGTATCGCCAACTTTTCGCCAATTACAACGTTTTGATTGGCTGCTTGTCGGCATCGCCAACTTTTCGGCAATTACAACGTTTTGATTGGCTGCTTGTCGGCATCGCCAACTTTTCGGCAATTACTACGTTTTGATTGACTGCTTGTCGGCATTGCCAACGTTTCGGCAATTACAACATTTTTATTGGCTGCTTGTCGGCATCGCCAACGTTTCGGCAATTACAACATTTTTATTGGCTGCTTGTTGGCATCGCCAACTTTTCGCCAATTACAACGTTTTGATTGGCTGCTTGTCGGCATCGCCAACGTTTCCCGTATGTTTATACTGCTCAGACTCATGACTGCTTCGTCTAGCTAAAGTTATGGAAGTCTGCCACCTGACTTCACAAAATTCAAAAGGACTTCCATTAAAATAGGATAAGTTTCAACAGGTTCCTCTAAAGATATATATTCTGACTTCATGAATTAATTATTATTGTTTCCTAAATTCTACTCAAATTCTATTTTCTCATTCAAGACTGATTTATACTTCTTACATACGATACATTTTACGCTGAATAGTCCCTTCTTTTAAGCTTATGTACCAACGTTTTGAACCACATTTACGCATACTGCTGTTCTCACTCTGCTGCCTATTTTCGATTTAAAGGCTGCCATATGAGTTTATTTCAGTATCTCAGTAAATCGCTTGCCTAATTTCAAAACAAATTTCCTCGAACGTTCAACGATCTTGTCAATTCGATCTGCTGACTAATTGTTTGCACAAAAGTCAGCTTGACAGATTTTACTGTTCAGTTCGAGCAGAGTATTACAATACAACAGTTACACGAGATCGCTGGCTCCTTTCTTCATGTTCGGAGTCTCGTTTTACGTAAATAAATTTATTTATCTTAAAATATCAAACCATCTCCAAATCTGTCCTGTGAAGGAGGGAACAATATAATCCTGACAGCCTGAAGCTGTCTTTGTGATCTTGGTTTCCATGTCTCAAAGGGGGCGTATAGTTGAATAGGAAATAAGAGCTATAGGTACATCTGCCATATAACTGTGGTCAAATATCAATAATGTTTTTGTTTGATTGACTTTACGTGGCAAAACAAAACAGGAGAAACCCAATTGTATACAAACACGTAAAGTTTCAAACTAAGTATGCCCCTGAGAGTCCATTATTTGATGTGGTTCATGCAAACATTCTCTACCAATTCCCGGTAATAGGTTTGTTCGATGATCCTTTAAGTATTTATAGATTCAGTTAATTCATGTTTAGCGTGTAGTTCATTGGCTGCTTGTATTTGTACGATAGGAAGTAAAGAGTACTGCTATAAATACCCTTCTGGCTCTATGTTCTATTGCAGACTTTATTCTTTCAACAATGCGTTCGTTGCATGACTCTATTAAATTACAGGAAAATTAGACAAACTCGTCAAAAGTAAATAGTGCCATCTTACTTTTGAAACATCCTTTGAGAGGTTCCCCTACGTATCCCTTCTTACAATGGCATCCTTCTCTGGTCGCATTACAGTCTGTATGGACACCACACGAAGAACAGTCGTTGCAGAAGTCAACGCCGTCACCGACTTTTCCGGAAGAACATTTGCATGTTCCACTATCACATTTAGCTTCAGGAAGGCACGTGGGGTCACAAACTGCACAGAAATAAAGAAATAAGAGCACCGTTTAATGACTTATAATGGAATAGAAATAATAATTTAAACTTTCTATTAGACTTCTAATGACAATTTAAAAAAATCTAATGCCAAAATGCCGCATTTGAACTGTCAATATATTGCATATCTGTTAAAATGTCAAAACTGGTTCTGATTCTAATGCCAATAATGACATTAGTCTAAATGTGAAATGGATGCATAAAAGAACGACATGTACGGTTCGCAATTATGGTATTAGAAAACGGCTGCATCATTGCTAATGCTAGTCCATGTAACAATTAATGACCGGTCCACGAAGATATTCCAACTTTCAAAAGCACAGAACAGAACCTCATTTAAAAAATCAATAATATCTGTATTAAAGTTACAAACAAATTTCTTATTATAATACTAGGCGCTCTCTGTTTTAAAGTTGACTTATATAAAAGAAATATAATATAATTTAGGAGGAAATAATGACTCGTATTTTTTATTCGTGTGAATTGGCTCATTTTTCACAATATTTTATGAATATTTATGAACACTGTATTTGTGTAGACAATACTTACATAATATACATATGTATATATTATCTTTCACCAATACATCTCGGAATTTCTTCATCCTGTTCATTAATGAGCGATTAAGCAGTAAATATCACATTTATAGGCATTAGGCGCAATCTTCGATAGAATCAGACACGTCAGCAGCATTTTTCAGAATAGAAATATGTCGATGAATCGTGTTTTTCAATTATATCCCAATATTACAAAAATGATAACAATATCAATTTAATCGCCCAATTTAATAATCAATTAATGCGCGTATTATTCTTTAAATGATACATTTGAATATAATAAATTACGATACACGCATTAGCCCGGTTATCTTTTGACATCATTTCAACTTTTGAATAATTAATTTATAAACCGTTATCGGTGTACTTTAAAACATACATATTTTTTATTGTATTCTCGAACTGGAATAAATCCAATTAACTACTCTATTTTTCTATAGCCGTAATAAAACCACAGAACTCTTCGGGCACGCCACTATAAATATAATATTGACACTAGACAAAGAAAGAACATATACTATAGTCATCAGATATGGGACTTAAATTTTACACAAGAACAATTTTCTAAATTAAGCATTAGCTGATGAGGAACAGTTTCCTATTAGTATAATGCAAAAATATATATTGTTTAGGAATTCAGTTGAACGCACTAAATGTATTCCAACAAAATCGGCAAATATTTGGATTTACTCAAATGCCATTCGAATCCATTAGTGCTAAAATGAGACGATTACTAGGATTAAATGTCAAAAGATTCACCACAAGTTAGCATAAATTAGGCATTGGAATTTTACTGTGTAGCCATCTTACTTTTGGAACATCCTTTGAGTGGGTCTCCTGCGTATCCAAGCTTACAATGGCAACCTTCTCTGGTCGCATTACAGTCTGTATGGACAGCACACGAAGAACAGTCGTTGCAGAAGTCAACGCCGTCACCGACTTTTCCGAAAGAACATTTGCATGTACCACCATCACACTTGGCTTCAGGAAGGCACGCTGGGTCACAAACTGCACAGAAACAAAGAAATAAGGGCACCACTTCATGACTTACGATGGAATAGAAATATAACTTTAAACTGTTTATAGTTATCTTACTTTTGGAACATCCTTTGAGAGGGTCCCCTTCGTATCCAAGCTTACAATGGCATCCTTCTCTGGTCGCATTACAGTCTGTATGGACACCACACGAAGAACAGTTGTTGCAGAACTGAACGCCGTCACCAACTTTTCCGGAAGGACATACGCATGTACCATTCTTACAGTCAGCCTCAGCAAGACATTTGGGATTACACACTAGGCCGAAACAAAGATACGTGATTCAACCATCGAGTATAAGGCAAACAATTCTAGCTTATTCGTTCCAATTGCTCAGATGTTGAAACGAATACATTATAACTAGTGTACGTACGATCTTCCTTGATGGCAGACATTTCTCACATGTTTACTTTTCAATCTATTATTTTCTAATAGTTTTAAAAATGTTCAGTTCAAATAAAACAAAATGCTTGATAAATATAACATCTAGGTAATTAAAGAGATACTCTGTATGCTAACTTAAAAATGACAATTCAAATTTAAAATTGCAGAGGAATTTCAAAAGCCGACCCATCTTCTTAGAGTATAAAAGTTGCGCCCGTAAATATTGAAATTACTTGGGAATTTTGAATTTTGCGTGCACGAATCAAACTTAAAATTATAAATGCGTTTGAAGATTTTTATTATATTCAGGCTAATGTAATTTATTAAATAGTATTTGTAGGAAAAGTTTACGGCAACAGCCTCAATTAACACTTTTCAATTATTCAGAGGCAAACCAAAATCACGAGACAATTACATCATAATTTAATAATGATAACCTACCACAGGGCGATCGAGAAGTCACTCCGCAGTAAAAAAAAGGAAAAAAACTCTTAATGTTAAGTGACTTATTTATTAGTGTAATCCAGTAATGTAAATAGATTGTGTTATAAATATAAAACAACATACCTTATAATAAATGTTGGAAGGAGTTTCCATGTAGCTGTGAGCACATATCAGTCCTTCTCATCGAGATGTTGTCAAAGACGCGAATAAGAGTTGAACTTGGAATGGATGTTATGTAATTTAATATCTCATATTTTAAGTCTTCAATAATTTGTGGATTTCGTTTGTAGGCTTCACCCTTAGCAGCTCCCCACAGAAAATAATCAAGCGGTGTGAGGTCTGGTGACCATGGTGGCCATAAGCCCTTTGAGATTATTCATTCGACAAAATGCTCCCGGAGATAAATCATCGAATAGTTCGACGTATGAGATGTGGCACCATCTTGCTGAAAATATACTAAATTTAGTTCTACAACAGGTAATTCCTCATTGAATGGTGATAAGATCAGTTCACAATACCTTTCCAAATTAATTGTTTATGTAAAGAAGAAAGATCCAATAATGCGCTTCTTGGAAATCGCAACCCATACATCTACCTATGCAGAATGTAATGGTTCCTCATGAATGAAATTCGGGTTTTCAGAGTGCCAAATAGGCATGTTTTGGGAATTAACATACCCCCTCCCCCGATAGTGTGGCTTAGTCGGACTACGCAGCAATTTCATCAGAAATCTCGGCTAACTTTTCCTCAGAATGCCCTGATGACTGCCAACTTCATGGCGAATCACCGAATTTCTCGGAATCTTGCAACTAAGTCTCGCCGCACCGTGTCACGATGTGATAGTGGTGTTTATTTTTGAAAACGTCTTTCGAAGTGTCATCCCTAGCAGCTTCCCTATATTTATCCGCATTTTTAAAGACCCACTCAAATTAAGAAAACACGCTCATTTAAGGACAAAATTATTCAGAACACCTATTTCAAATGTGACAATCAATAATCACCAACTGTCTCAAGATACGCAGGAGACAGGCAGACATCTCTATAGAATGAAAGAAGAAGAATTGATTGAGTGTTGCTATTGGTCATACCTTTCTTAATTGCACTGCCAACGCACCTTAGGCCTTACTTCAATAATTGATACATACCTACCTACAATACGCTACCTAATGCAGAATTTTGAAAGTCATTGATTTTTTCCACTGTGGAGTGACTTCTCTGTATATGAAAATTGTAGACTTATTTAATTAAAAACAGGAAGTTTTGGTAACAGCTAGAGACAATTTTCAAGTAAAGTAAGTAATACTTTAATAAACATATAAATAAGTAATACAGATTGTAGTGATTTCGTAAAAAATAGCCAAGGAGACGAGCTTTATTTAAAAACCAAAAACCAGAAAAAAACGAGGTGATTTGTGAGGGGAGGTTAGGCGCTACACCTTCTTTACTACTAATTTACATTAAATTAAACGAAGATATTTTACGATGATTTTTTTGTGTTTTTAGAGATTTTTGTGTTTTTTATAGTTTTTATAGCTTTTATAGCTTTTTTTGGACATTTTGTCGTGGTTTCTAGGGACTTACGTTTAGTGCAACCACTCTCTTTGTAATCGTATTTGAAGGCATCACCCTTCCAGCCATTGGGACATATGCATCTCCATTTAGCATTGCAAACGCCAGTTGGGTGACACCAACTGCATTTCCAGCATCGTCTTACGCCATCGCCTTTCCAATCTTTCAGGCACTTGCAGTTGACGCCAATACATTGGCTACCTTTTGGTGCACATGGTACACAGCCTAAATAAGAGAGAGAGAGAGAGAGAGAGAGAGAGAGAGAGAGAGAGAGAGAGAGAGAAGTGTGAACAAAATACAGTTTTGTTAAATAGACAGTTTATAATGCTCATGTTATTCCTCCTACCATACAAACCGAAATTGATTAATTAATATGTTTAATCGATGAAACCTCAACACTACATTTTTGGTCTGACTTCTCACGTCCCTTCAAACTGAAACTACATAGTATACATTATACTAACTACCCTTTAATGTCAAGACTGGCGCAATATTATCTGTACACTTTGAGCTGGCATATTAAGATCCGCCAATTTGTATATGCTAAAATTTTCCTATTATCTTTTGAGAGCTTCACAATAAAATATTTTGTAGAATGAGATGCTCAGAAATCTTGGCTATACAAGTTTATATAACATTATTTCTGGTAACATTATCTTGTATCTATGTCTCTTCTGACTATATATTGGCAAGTATATATTAAAGTCTAGAGCAACATCAGTAAGTGTTACTCAGGTGTTAACTGAACTCTATGAAAGTAACACCGGTATTAGTGAACAGGTAGGTTACTTTAGTGTTACTCCCGAGTTAATCCGATGTGAAGCTTACAACGATTTATTTTATTTGTCAGTCATTGAATAAATTACATTGCAACTTGAATTCGCATTAAGTTTACTCCATGGGGGTTAGGAGCCTATTTTCTTACTCACATTAGAAAAACTTACAGCTTCAGAAATATAGTGCCTATTTTCGATGAACATATTCTCTCCATTAAATAACAAGCTTTATTTGATGTCATTTGACTTACCTGTTCCTAATGCGTATACTTCACACATGTTCATCTTGACACGGAAACGTTTGTCCAATGATTGTGCTCTAATCCGAATATATCGACCTTCTTTGCCAGCACAACTGAATTGGTGATGAGTAGGTTTATATTTTTTATGGATTTTAATATCTTTTGTTCCACAGAGTTTCCAAGGTGATGATTCTGTGACTCTCACCTAAATTGAAAAGAAATATAATACTTTGCATTTTGTTAATATTATGGAGTATTTTGTATTGGAACAATGGAAAAAGCAAAAGGTACCAACATAATCTGCACTCTATGCAATTTAACCCTATTCATAATAAGGTGACTTCCTCGCCCTGGGGACTTCTTGCATTTTGTTGAATATTTAATAAATAGAAAATGGAGAAATGTTTCTCGCTCTTAGCCTCATAGTTATATTAATTGTCTTATACCGTTAGAGATTGTAGTATGGGGGGGGGGGTCTACTTTATATTCAATTGAGAATGTTTGTTACTTCTTTTTGACAAGGATCGATCTGTCATGTTCTATTTTGGACTCGTTCCAGAAGTTGATTAATTCAGTTGATCGGAGGTTTATCGGCTGCTAAGCTCTTGACGTACACAGCTACCAACCAGTGACAAGACAAATAAACTCTGGTCACACAGGGATTTGATCTCTGAACCCGCTACAGGCCTCTGCTCTACCAACTCATCTACCTCTTCTCAACATTATTTAATTATTTATTACCAAATGTATTTAATATTTAATACAAAAGCATGAATTATATCGTTTTGTTGAATGATATAATGTAATGCATGATACATTGAAATACATGAACATGTATTAGTAGTCGCATGTCCTGGATTCATGATAGTAAATAAAAGCCGTCACAAAGAAGACATCTTCATCCCTCGCGTTCGCACCACCCTTCGAGCCAGATCGTTTATTATTGCAGAGAGCGAGACTTTTATATATGTTTTTTATAGTTTTATATATTTTATATTATGTTGCCTATTAATTTATGCTTGTAATCATGTATACTTTAATATCATGCAGAAATAAATATATTTCTCTCTTTCTCTCTTAAGAACTTAACCTGCTCAGATCCCGCCCTTAGCTCACAGTACCTTACCCAAAGACCACAAGGAAGATAGACTTAAAGCAAGACCTATAATAGTAGCTTTCTAGATGGCCCGCTAATACTTTCTCTAATAAACTCAATGGCCTAGAGTCCCATATTTCGCAGCACGCCTGAACAGAAGCAATGATTTCGTTGAATGGGTGACATCATTCCAAGACCTCAGTGTAAAAGGTTTTGTGTCCCTGGAAGTCACGAATGGAAGAGAGAGAGAGAGTCGTCCTATAGCATCTACTTAGTTCTAAGAGATTGCTTTACACGACGCAAACACCAAGACCCAACCCTCAATGGATTGGAAGCCAAAGACTTTTTCCCCATCGGCAAACTTTCCTTCAACCAATAGCTTCGTACGTACTGAGAATTATATAAACTAATACGCGACAAAAATGTCAGAAATTGTGTGCATTCACATATTGTTATATAAATATGCATTATTTCCAAACATTTTCTTAACACAATTAAATATAGATAAATGATAAAATACCAAAGTTAAACTAAATGATTGTTATTATTTGGTGTTAATTTAAGCAGTTAATTTGGCGGTGAATAAAGAAAGTAATTTTGGTTCTAGGCCTGTTGTACGGTGTTCTTACTTACATCAACCAAGTATTTGACTGGTTCATCGCGATATGACACAAATAGAAATACACGATTGATACGGTCATAGACTCTTCCTGCATCAATAATCAATGTAGGTTCCCTTTCTCGTTCGGAAGAAGCACAGGTTTGCATATTATCCGTCGGCCATTTATTATCATCGGTTAAACGACCTACCTGAACATTGTTGGTAGACCATTTAACTCTCGTGCTACGCCTTATCATACTATGAGGGTGACGCATTGCTGCAAATAAATATAAGACGGGTGAAATATAGAAAAATTGAAAAATTGGTAGAAATAGAAGAGAAGAGAAGAGAAGAGAAGAATAACTTACTCGTGTACAAATCTTTATTAACAATATTAGTATATGGGACTTACATTGACTTTCTCCAATCGACAATGTGACTAAAATAATAGTCAAATGCACTGAAAAAAAAAATTCAGAATAGATATTTGACGTTGATGGACCATTTTATAATTCTCTCATAATCTTTGCTTTTGTGTAATTATGTTTAAAAAATGGCGCAAAAATGTTAAAATCTCTTGCAAATATGCCGACATAGTAACACACGAGATTCTATATCAATTAGCTCCGCAGTAATTGAATGTTTTATTTCTTAGCAGTATATTTCACATAAATAGATTTTTATTAATAGAAATGACTGAGGCATGTTTCATGTTAATCTTAACCACCTAGATACAAGCTACTCTTAATTGATAAATCGAATTATTCCTGAATAGTATTTAGATTTAATTATGTCTCATATGTGCATGGATTTAGAGTATTTTTAATCAAATTAATATTAAAAATACAAGAATATAAATACGTATATTGATTGTTTACATTGAAATGATTGAGAAATTAGTTGCTAACACGAATGAAGGATAACTGAAAAATAAGTTTAATGATTGTGAACCAGAAAGCCCAAATGTTTCAAAACAAAGATTTCTTTTACGAGTTCTATCAAATTTCAATTCTTGTATTTCTTGTAATTTTATAGGTAACTGTTCGTATAAAACAATTTTAAGCATATGTTTAAATAAAATAAAATAAAATTGCGATTTAACGTCAATATCTGCATATAATTCCCTCAAAGTCGGGGGGAACAAGCAATTGTGAAGTAAGCCCACTTTGCTAACAATATTTATTGTGACCAGACCGGGATTCGAACCCGCAACCTACGGGTCGAGAGGGGGGTCAATGTTGGTACCTCGTTCCTTGTAGCTGGAGGGTGCTAGCTGCGGGACTATAGGGGGTCAATGTTGGTA
>JAYRBW010102436.1:0-19318 GCA_036023295.1 Invenusta paracnida
TATTGTGCTAGTATTGTGTTTGCACTTAATGAAGCTTTGGATAACAAACATTCACTTTGCAAAATGCATCTCACTCATGATCAACATGTCCAAATTGTAGCTCTTCGCAATGATGGTGGGCACAGCCTGAAGCAGCTAACCACTAATTTCAACTGCAATAGACGTACAATTCAATGCCTTCTTCTTAAACATTGGAAAACTCAGTCCATTGATGATCGTCAATACAACCCCCAAGCTGCAGTGTCTACTGAACGTGAGGATTGGGCTTTGATATGCATGTTGGGAGGAAACCCACAGTTAGTTGCCCATCAGTTACAACAGCGTTGGCAGGTCGAGCATGGTGTTCAAGGTTCACTCACAACTGTGAAGAGAAGACTTCGCAGTGCTGGTATGCATGGCTGAATAGCCATCAAGAAGCCTCTGCTGACTGCTAGACATTGTGAGAGACGTCTCCAATGGGCTCGGGAACATCAGAACTGGACCGTGGAACAGTGGAGAAGGTGCTACTTTTCGGACGAGTCCTCCATCCATTTGGTAGCTTCCCAGCAGTGTCATTAGTCAGGCGGTGGGATGGTACTGCTCTCCAATGTCAGCATATTCGACAACAGTGCATATGTCTAGTGAAAAGTTGCAAGTTTGGGGCGCTTTTACGGAGAATAGGCCACTGACCAGGATTCAAGGTAACCTTAATGCTGCTGGCTACCAAGAGATCCTGAACCAGCATTTTCTTCCCTTGAACCTCCCCCTGTATGGAATGTTATACCAGCAGGACAATGCAACTTGTCACACAGCTCGCACAACTTTGAGATTTTTCGAGGAAAACAACATCAGAGTTTTGTCATGGCCTCCACAGTCACTAGACCTCAATCCCATAAAAAATCTCTTGGGTTACCTTCAGCAGTGCTAGGACAACCTTGAGATCCACACCATGGCTGACTTGTGGGCAACAGCTCTATGGGAATGGCAAGACATCCCACAGCAAGTCATCACCAACCTGATTGGGTCGATGCCAGGTTGAATGGCTCAAGTGATAGCAGCTAGAGGTGGTTCCATCCGCTATTTTAACACATTTTCCCCCAAATTCCCCACTTTTTTCTGAGAACGCAATAACGGCTCGTTATCAAGGCCATCACTCATTGATTGATCACTAAACACATGCTCACATGTGTAGCATTAATAACATTATTCCTCTATATTGCTAATAATAAATAAAAAATACAAATATACTATGTAAAATAGTAAAATAGTAAAATGTATTACAATAATACGTTTTTTAGGGGGTGGCGTTAGAAGTGGCCGGGGCTGTACATACCTATTGTATTTGATTATGAATAAGAAATGTTCATTCTATATTTTTCTCCTTTCAGATCTCAGAAGAACGCAGCAATCTCGCTCAACTGATAGTAGACGAAAAGTCTCACTGCAAACGCCTCGCTACCCGTGCTCAAACGTTGATTGGTCAGCTGACAACAACAAACAGCAGCCATTAGCCATTCCCATTCCGATAACCTTTACAACAATAGAAATACAATCAACTGTCCTTGCTGTATTATCATTCTTCACGTATTTTCATAAATAGTACACTACTTCGTCTTCGCATAACTTTACTGCGCAATTCAGTCAGACGGGTGAACAACACGTACTATAATACCATTGGTCAATTGTGCACTAATCAATAATTATATTCGTAGGATAACACTTTCAGCTGACAGATTCCGTCCTAGTGTCATATGTATATTGTGTTTTCGTGTATTGCTGGTCAATATCGAATCATTTATACTGACCTTTAAATTTTGAGTCTCCCTTATACATTCAAGTATCAACTCTTATTTATCTCAAGGCTGCACACTTTTTGTTTGACAAGCATTAGATCCTTCATATTATCATATCATAATTCATATTATTATTATAAATATTCCAAGTCTGGGACCGGACAAACGTTCGGTATACACACGCCGCTTATTATTATCAGAATTCGTCCGACAATTGTTTTTTTCTTGTTGCTCCTTACTTTTTTATAATGACATTTTTCGCATTATATATATGAATTTATAATATCTTGTTTGTGCACACAAATATACCAAAGTCCATTTGGTGGCTGCAATAAATCCATTGTCTTTTTCTTTAATCTTTTTAGGTTAGTAACTAAATATAGTCCACTTGTTTTAATATTTTTAAATTATAATGAAATAATCATTTCATATTTGGTTGATGCCTTATTTAATTGCATGATTTTCTTGCATAAATAATTGTATTTTTTGGTGTCTCTTAATTTTTTTGTGTATTAAGCAACTAATGTAAGAATGAAAGAAATATATTTAGATAATTCTTTTAAATTTACCAGGATTTTATTTAGTTTAAAGTGTACATTTAAGATATTTTGATTGGAAATCTTTGGTAATATTGGTGAAAATTATTTACACATTAAAAACTAGAAAACTTAATAATGGTACCTAACTGTTTATCGAATTGTTGTAATATTGTCTTAGTTGCAAATATATCATAGATCGAAATCTTTAAAAAAATTTGAGGTCAAAATTAAATGGTTTGACTGTTCGAGTAAATATATATATTATTTAATTAAAATATAAAGGTGCGCCCCTTTTGAAATGTTCTGAAAAATTAATTATTTTCATTTTTGATACATAATCTATATATCAAAAACATCCGGTTAATTGTCCTTTTAAATTATCTATACATTCTTGTGAATTCTGCAAACAAGGAGATTATTATTCAGGTATATAAATCGTATAATATAATTATACGAGCGTCACAAATAAATAAATAATTATTAGCACAACTTAGGTCCTATTCAGAACGAACGCCTAGCGATACATTGTATACTTCAGTTCACATTGAACGCATCATAGCGCTTCATAATATATGCTGCACAATTGTTAAAAAAGTAAAAAGAGGATAGTTGACCTTTATATGTTGGTAAATTTTTAAGAAAAAGTAGTTCTTAATAATGACAAACGTTTAACTAACTATTTTTATAAATTTACCAGCATGTAAATGCCCAATATCCCCAGTTTTACTTTCATCTCAACTGTACTATCCTGCAGGAAAGCTTATCAGTTATACTGCTGCATAAATGTTTCCTTCCGATATCAGCTGTATAACATCATATTTGGCGAATAGTGTAACTTAAAGCTGAGAATTTTAAATGTCTGTTTTGACGTGTTCGATGCCCTACATTTGGCTCCAGACTATCCATCCTACTTTAGACTCAACGTGACCGGTCTGAAGAAAGCTAGGCCACGCAGTGTTGTTATCTGTAATAATATGTTGTTTGTTATCATTTATTAAGGAATATATTTACAAAATAAATAGGTCTGAAATGAATTACTGTTAAAGTGGATATGTATATAATCCATTTATAATCAGTTTCTTCCTACAATTTCTAAAACTATAAATTATAAAAAAAATTAAATTTTTTAAAGTAAGTAATAAAACTTACTTTCTTATTTCTTTTGTTCATATATATTTATCTTTCTCTTGTCGAGAGAGCTTTCGACTAAACTTACAACATTATTTATTAATACGATAAAATTCATAGTCATGAAATAAAAATAAATATTTACGAGGAATGAAGGAAGATTTTACAAGTTAATAAGTTATAACCGAAACAAAACAATTTATATTAAATGTGTATATATTCTATTTTTATTCAGCATTGTTTACATTATTATACCTTACAAAATGCAAATAAGTAATTAGGTTTCCACTGGATTTTTGTTTTTCGCAAATGCTTTTGGCACATTTATTTTGTGAACATTATATTTTTAATCATTGATAAATTTTGAAACTTCTATTAATTGGTAAATTTATTATTATTCACTATTTTCAATGCATAATATTTAGATGTAATGAATATTATATCAAAATTTGAGTTTTAAAATTTTGTGATACCTAGTGTATTAATTAAGGATTGTAGAAGGTTTACTATTTATTCATAAGCTTAATTTGAATTATTTCAGTTTTATAAGTTTGAAACATTATTGTCAGTTAAACACGAATGTTAATATAAAAATACATATTTTATATCACGATCGTTATTAGTCCTTTTTTCAGTTAGAGACTTGAACTATAATAGTAAACGTTTGCAAAATTATGTACAAAAGTTGTAACTCTTCGGTATATATGTAATATCTACGCTACGATTAATATTATTGATATAAATTATTCTTTAAAATGTCACTCAACATTGTATTCGGTAGATTTTATTCCCTTAGCCGGCGTTAAGTTAGTCTTTTGAATGATACCTTAATATAATATACAAAATTAATATGAAAAGCTTGATAGTTTAACATTTTCTTAAAAAAATATATAATTCTAATATTCACAATATTTTTTATTATGTTTAAAAAGTTAATGAAATGTCTTGTAAATAAAATAATTTACTAAATGTAGACCAATCTACCCCTTATTTTACTTAGCCGACGCTTTATAAAAGTAAATTTTTTAATATTTTAAGATTCAATATTAACATGGTACAATATACTAAATAACATTTTAATACATTTAAAAATTAGTTTAACTCTTGTTGCAGGGAGAGGAATTGATAGAATTGGGTAAATTGCATTCATATTTTGGCAGAATATATATAAATCTTAACTATCTTAATATATCCCAGCTAAATGTGTATTAATTCTATCATATATTATTACCATAAGCGGGTAAGCCTTTATGTAAATTCTTAAAACTGTAATATAAATATCTTTAATGTTGTAATGTTTATTAACGATATTTATTATTTACTAGTAACTTTATTTTGTTAAATCATGTAGTTGTTATTTATAGGATCTATACATTTTATAATCGGGTATAAATGAATTTATATTTTTATTGAATACATTTTTAGCTGCTTTATTTATTAAGCGATAGAAATGCTTTCTGTATCAGACATTCAATTTCATTAGTTTTGAAACAGAATGTTTCCAATAATATTAATCATATTAATAATTTTTCAAATAGAAAATTTCACTGGTATACTAGGTAGTATTTAATATGTCAGCCAAATTAAAAATTAACAAATAATATGCATAGTTCTTAAGAGCATAGATTTAGATTATTTGTTTATCTCTCTAGAGAGAAAGAAAGAGGGCTATTTATATCTATGCTTAAGAGTATCTTCTCTTCCTCTATATTGTCTCTCCTCTTCTCATCTCCAAGCTGCCTCCGCAGGTAGAACGTGTGGCGGTGATCGGAGCTGGAGCCTCTGGACTGGCTGCCCTCCGCATCTTTTCTCAACACCCTCGAGTTCGAGTGCTAGTTGCATACGAACGAGCTGACTTTGTCGGCGGTATTTGGAAGCTACGAGACACTACTGGTCCCATGTATAACAGTCTCAGGTGTGCTAACAGTGTATAGACGATATGATGAAGCTAAGTTCATAAACATTAATCGTGCCGTTTTATTGAAGAACTTTTTATAAAAGGTTTTTAAAATTTGAATGTACATATTTTTCTAAATTGTATTATATATTACTTGCAGTAAGGTAATGTAAGTGGAAACAGCCATATTTTGTCTTGCTATATTAGTGTAGCTTTCCAATATATTCATGTAGTTTTCTCTTCTACTTTCAAAAACTTAGGATACTTTGTCTTTTAAAGTTTATACGGAAAGGGATTAAAATGCACACTCATCATAACACTTTTAGAAAATCCTGTTTACACAATTCGTGAATACAGATTTTAAAAATATCTTTTGTTATTAATATTCTTAAGATAGGTTGTATAACAAAATATACCACAAGTTACCTGTGTATATAGGGGGGGTGTCACCATATTTCCTCCATATATACGTATCCCAGTCGATAAAATACAGAGATCCCCGTGCCAATTTGCTGATATAACACAACAACGATTTCCAATTATTCGTTTTACGGCTAGAAAGAATTTGGATAGAATCTATCCGAATGACAATTGAATAAGAACCGTTATAATGATGCATTATGTACCCATAGAAATCATCCGTGTGTTCATTTTGTAATAGTCGATGACTAAAAAACAAAACAAAATAAAAATCATACACATCATTCACATTATAATGAATCATATAGTAAAGATCTCAAATTAATGGGCAAAATGATAAATAAGTGTTTTAATGTATTTTGATAATATAATATTATACAATATTTTTCTCGCAGCTATTTTATTTATGCCATAAATTACAAAAATAGCTTAATAAATGATTGTAATAAATAAATGCACAATAAATAGTAAATAAAATGTATGACTTTTATTTTTTTAAACGTTAGATAATTTACTATTCCCAATTACAAATACGTTATTTTAAGTTTTATATAATTGTATGTTTCAATAAAAAGCTCACATGAATTGTTTTTTACGTAGTCCAGTCTAACTGTCTCCACTGGTCCTGTTTTTCTTTTTAAAATTCAGAACGAACCTCCCTAAGGAGATCATGAAGTTTCCAGACTCTGACTTCTCCGCTGACAACCCCGCCTCCTACGTTCACCACAGTCAAGTACTCAATTACCTCCAGAGCTACGCTGAAAAATGGGATCTTTACAAGTACATAAAGGTGTGCAACTACCATTAATTCTCACGATGGAATACATACGGAATTCACTTACACAATAGTATTTTTTGCCGATGGTAGTGTGAATTTAAATAGTTTCTAGACACGTGAATTAAATAGAATAGAATAGATGTTTATTTATTTTATCATCGCTCTCAAATTCCTAACTACAATTTTGCATTAAACCTTTTTGAGTCTATATATTACATTCGATAAGAATGACTATAATATTATAAACAATTTCACTTATAGTTTCACTAATGAAACTTTCCATATTACAAAGCAATGTCGATGGCGATAGGATATAAACGTTTTAAGTATAGAGATAAACAATTAAAAAATAGTGACCAAATAAGTTCAGTCTTATAGATACAATAATAAAAGCATAATAGCATGCAAATTGGATAAAAATAGCAATAATTTTACACAGATCGATTAAATCAAAACGACTATGTATATATACAGAGAGGTTTCCACTTAAAATTTATCGTTCTGTTATGCTTTGCTATAGTAATTTTCTTTTTAAAAGTTTCATATGTGTGATTTGTTATATTTTTGTAAGGCATAATCTAGATTCACAATTAAATAATTGGCTGAATGATAAAGTCTGACTAATGAGACTTTGTTTGAATGGATATAAAGACAGTATTTCCATTAACATTATCCATACTGGGCTTTTTCTGTACTTCCCTACGCGGGGTGGGGGACTGATTGGACCATCCTATAAGTATGTTTAACTTCGCATGTTGTTAAACCATGACACTTTGTAACATATTACTTTTAAATAGTCAAAAATATGTCTAAAAAATTTCACAAAATTTTTTTTAAAGACGTAAAAATATGTTATTTAATTGTTTACATTAATTTAAGTTTGAAAACTATTTAAATATTTCCCAAAAGAATTTTTTTATCATACTTCATGATTTATTACATGAAATATGTAACCGAATCAGAATTTTATTGATTGCGAGAAATTATATGCCTGTTTTTAGATAAAAGTATGTTTTACTATTTTTTTACAAAAAGGATGCATTCTTAAGGCGTGTGACTATCCTTTTGGGTGCACAATGGATACAGCGCTAAAAGTTGTACAATTTCATTTTCGGAAAAGTGACACAAGCTTATATTGCTCTATTTATTTATTTAAAAATCAAATATAAATTCGGTAAGAGGGTATTAAAGACCTCTGACATGGACAGCGTTAAATTTATCATCACGTCATCATCATGTGACAATGATGGTTTCTTTTACTGAACTCTGATTAACTTTGATTGAACATCTGCTGATTTAAATCTCAGGTAAGTAATAACAATCGAAATCTTTTTATCGATGTTTAGTCGGCAGTCGATAACTTCTCTGGATATTTTTAATTGTGAATCCAGTTTTACAATAGAATGATAAGATTGGTTAATGGGACTGTATTTGTTTGGATGAATATACAAAGACTGCTTTTAATGTATTTTTCATCTTTACAATTTTTTTATTGAGATATTAATATATAAATTCATCTTTAAGTCATCATCAGGTGATAGGGGTGGTTACTTTTTATACACTGAACGCTGATTACCTTATCCATTTTCATTTGCCGATTATAATTGGGTGAGAAGAAATAATTTCACCTCATCAATTTAAAGTTAGCAGACGAAATATATTGATTACTCTATGGTGAATCTATTTTATCTGCTGATAATTTCTCGACTGATAATTTTAAGTATAAATCAAGCAATATTTTGAAGCCTTGGGCTTGGATAATTTAGTTTTAAAGACAAAAATAGACAATTATTCAGAATTCTGGTGAAGCTGATTAATAAAGAAGCTCGTGTTTTTGTCGTACAGGAATAATGTAGATGATTTGAACTGACGTTTTAATAGTAAATGTTTTCCATATCATACACCCACTTCCCCCCTCCTAGCTGAACAGTCCCGTATACAAAGTTGAGCCCCTCGAACCTATTAATCCTCATTCTGGTTGGCGCATTATTTATGGAAGGCATCCAAAAGACACAAGTAGTGAAGTAAAAGCAGGTCAAGGTTATAATGTTGCAGCTAGCTTGGATAGTTGCCAGGAAATGACTGAATTCGACGCCGTTGTCGTCTGCAATGGGTGAGTGTGAAAGGTGTTTCGCTACATTTGTGCGCAACGTCGTTATTATTCTATATGCTGGGGGGTTATCAATTGCAATATTCTGATTAGACTACATATATTGTTGTTAGATTTATTGCAGATATATTTGTTTATGTATGTACACTATGTATGTATACCTGTGTATTAGGTATTGCCAAATTGTAAGATTTATAGCATAAATATATATAGAATATCTAAAAACAAGATTTAATTTTGATATTTTTCGGTTACCATATTATTATAGCTTTATTTTTGACTTTATAAAATTTACAGACATCTCATATTTTTAATGCTTTTAATTAGATCAATAATAATTAGGTAGGTAGGTACATATATTTTTTCACAAATATTGTTTTTATATTGATGTCTCAAGGTGAACAATACACTGTATTTTACGAAGTATAAATTATTATCTGTGTAGAATTTAATGCTTAATTATACATTATAAAATATAAAATATATAGGTATCAAGTTATCCATATATATCTCTCTAAAAGACTTAGACTTTATGACCACTCGTATTTCTGTCAGTCACTTCGAAGTTCCCCGAATCCCGACCATCCCAGGTCGAGAGCTCTTCCAAGGAGTGGTCCTGCACAGTCTCGAGTATCGGGAGCCATCTCCATTTGTTAGGAAGGTGGTTTTTGTGCTGGGAGCGGGCGCGTCTGGGGTGGACATCGCCCTTGAGCTATCCTCTGTCGCTACCAAGGTATAAGCCATTATCGCTTAAATAGTTAAGTTAACGTCATCGATGTCGCACACTGGCTGTTTAAAAATGGAAAAATCACTCCTTTCGTTAGAAACTCTCCAAATAGCTTGGTTAATCAGATCGTTATAGAAGAAAATTTACCTACAGAATTATGAATAAAAGTCTTGTTATAATCTCAATAATGTGTTAACAAAATAAGCTTAAATGAGTCAAAACTTTGATTTGATTTGTTATACACTTTCCTATACAAAGATTATTTAAGATGAGGGAGAGAAAATAGAGGTAAACTAAATTTTTAATCTTTAGAAACGTTCCTCTATTGGTTGATTTTATTTTACTCCTTATCTTAGATTTTTTCTGATTTTATTTACTGAATGCCGGTTTACGTATAAATGTACAGATTTCAATTCTTAAAAAAGTAATACTTGTATCTATTTTTGTATCTATCTATCTTTGAATAGACAGGAACATTAGCTGTATATTAGCTATTTGTAATTTGTTGTTTGCTTGTTTGTTTCATAAAGTATATTTGCCACTACTAAAATATTACTCATCGCCTTCGTTACTGCCCTACTTTTCTCTTTCTCTCTGTGCTCAGCTCCACATTTCTAGTTTCTAAATGCTTATAAATCTAATTAGCTATGGCCTTGCTCAGTTGCGCTCATTTCAAAAATTTATATTTTCGCTTAAGTTAATGTTTGCTCTATTTAATATTCACTTTTATGATAGTACACCTGTAAAATGTTGACTTAAAGAAAGGGAGCACATCATTAATAGATCGGTAGAGGCCATAGCTAATTAGATTTATGAGCACGTAGAAATAAGAAATGTGAAGCTAAGTGCGGAGAGAGAGAAAAAATAGAGTAGTAACTAAGGCAATTAGTGATATTTTAGTGGTGGCAAATTTGCTTGATGAGACAAACGCAAGGTATCATACAGCTAATGTTTCTGTCTACTCAAATTATAGATGCAATTATATTATCATATTATAACATAAGTAAAAATAAAAATCTGAGCTGAACAATATTTAGAATAGATGAACTTTAAATTGAGCGAATGATAAATATAGATCGAAATCAATTCTTCTGAAGTTTTAATTGAGCGAACTTGAAACTAAATGAACTCAGTGAACTGAGCGAAAATGTACTAATCTTTAAATAAAGTGAGCACTAAACTGGCCGAACTTTAAACTGAGAGAAAGAATAGAATCTTTAAATAAAGTGAATTCATACCAACTTTCATTAAGTCAGGATATTAATACGATTTTTTTCCTGCCCCACTTATAGGTGTATAGTTATAATAGCACAGACTATTTGATTGCTTTTTTCTCAATTTAAAACTAGTCCGTTTAAAGATATTTATTTTCCCTCAATATAATGTTCCCCCTTTTATTTTTTTACTTTCGCTTTATATAATTTTTGCTCAATTTAAAGTTCACTCAATTTGAATGCTTCTTTATTCTTTCGCTCAGTTTAAAGTTCGCAGTTATGAAATACCACTTTCTAAATCACTCATTTTTTTCTATATTCCTACCTTTCCTTCTGGCACGATTTTTACTCTCCCATGCTTCTAATATCTGTAGAGTGAAATGTTTATTTTGTACTTTTGAGATATTTTTTCTTAATCGTCATATATTGTTTATACCGTGCTTAGCTTTATTTTGATTATCTATTTGTCCAGAACCTTACAAACATTTGCTTAAAATGAAATAATAAAGATTGTTGTGAATCTTTTGCATTTAGGATTGTGCTTATAACCGTAGGTACCTGCTTGTAATATAGGCCAATATTGTTGTACAGACAAACTTATAATGGTTATGTATATAAGTGGAGGGTTGGAAAGTATATATTTTTTTGTCAAATTAACACTGATTATATTTAAATCTAAACAAAATTGATAAAGTCGCAAAAATGAATGCCAAAAATCAAGCTCCTCAAAAGCAATAAGCTACAATATTATATTGATGATAGCCATTGTACAGCCATTAAAACAAATTAAATCAAAAGGGCGTCAATATTTAACTGTTGTAATGATTACTGCTAAAAATCCATATTATGATTATTTTTATTCAATTTTGACTAGATGCAATAGTTTCTATTACTAATTTACTACTATTGAATTATACTATGTATACATATATAGATGCAAATTTATCTAATTTTACGTAATTTTACGTAAATTTTACGTAAATAAAAAATAATTTACGTAAATTTAATATTTTCATTTCCACATCGACGGTTTTAAAATACGAATATAAATACTGTACTACTAACCTTAATTTAAGTAGTATAATTCATATATGATATTATTTTTATTCAATTTAGTTTATCCTTTCGTTTAAAATGTATTATATTTTATATTTTAAATGTTTTTAGCAAAACTCCAATTGTATATCAAAATAAAAATGCAATGCTCCGTATAGTTTATTTAATTTGTAAATCATTTTTGAAATACGTAGAAATGCAGCGTTTTTTAAAAATGAAAGAAAAAAAAAACCAAATCATCATATCCCTTTTATCAATCTATAAACTTAGTATCTACTCTATGTATTCCTCTTGTCTATCAGTATTCCAAATTATATTGTAATTTTTATTAGTTCTTTTTTATCATATTTAAGTCTCTTCTCCTAGTACGAATCTGCCATTTATGTCATAACTAAAAGAAATTAATATAATAAAATATATTTAATGTATTATAATATGGTCCGGCTCAAGTTAAAATCCATTTTAATTTATTAAAATCTGCCAGCGCGCCTTATTATAGGACATGTCATACTGGATGTGGGTAACAGATGCTGGGAATGTAGAGGACATTAATCTGACATACGAGCTCTATACACTCACTTGAGCATTTGGTCGTCAATGCAGTAAAAAAAGGAAGTTAAAACTATATAGATAATCCTTAACGATATTACAGACAAGACATAACAGACATTTTTAGTATTTCCACACTGAAAAATAGTCTATCTTTTAACATAAAAATAAGAAGATTGCAGAAAATTTATAATTATGAAATAAGAAATATAAATGAGAATTTGATACTACTAGAATTAACAGTAGTGGGAGAATAGATAACGCGCTGTTTCGACCTTGTTAAGTCTTTTCAGCAGCCCACAACCTTCGAATGTTGTAAATGCAGCAATATTGTACTGCAGCATAGCACCAATATATTGTAAATGTTGCTTAGATAACTACATTTACATACTGCCTAAAGACTATGGTATGTTGTAACTGATAAACATAATATAATTTATGAAAGATATATTATTGACCTCTACATAATATCTATCTATATCTGTAGTCTGTAGTCTGTGTCACATATATAACATATTTGTTATTAATTGTCTAAACCAGACTGCTGTACCGTCTTCTATAGTTAAGTTAACTATAAGTTGTTTAACTTGTTTACAGCTAACTACATGATCTTTAGACTGTATGTAAATTTGGTTTTCTAAGCTTTATTTGCAATGTATTGATGGTATGTACCTATATATGCTGCTTAAGACACCTGACAAGGTAGAAACAGCGCACTGTCGAACTTTCTTCATATTGCTTACTAATGTACGTAGTATGAAATCAACAATTTATATTTTTTCTTTCACAAGTATGCTTATTTTTTCTTTAGTGGTAGGTATAAAATAAGCATTTATTATTAGTATAAGATATATAAATCTAAAATATCATTTTACTTAATTTTTGAAGAATATTAATCATATTCAAAAGACATTTAGTATTTATAATGTTATTCAGAAGCTTTGAATATATTTGCTTATTGTTTTTTGAAAAACCTTTGAATATTTAATAACAATTCACCACCTTTTTTGCTTACAATCGAATAATTTCTTCGTCTTGTTTTGTCCCACTTTATACATTAACCATCTACATGTAGGTAATGAGCACCGTGTAAATTACTAGCCTCAGGTTGTATCGAGCCACCCGCTTTTAGAATATCTTTTTGCGATTTATCCAACAACACCTTTCGTTTTTCTACTTTATATATATTTCCTCTTGTATACTAACTATTATATAATATGCCACTGAAACAATAAGGTCATTATTATTATCTCTCTCTTTCAGGTTCTCTTCTCCCACAACAAGCCGTCACCGTTGGCCTCCCCCTTCCCCGCGAACCTCCACCAAGTCCCAGGTCTCTCCCACTTTACCGGACCTGCTGACCTCGCCCTTCTAGACGGCTCTAATCACTCTAGTGTGGATGCAGTGCTCCTCTGTACTGGTTACAGCTTTTGTATGGATTTCCTTTCACCCACTTGTCGACCACGGATGGAAGCGGATGGTCATATGGAGCCTATCTATCGGCACATTCTCCACGCGGAGTGGCCTCGACTGGGCTTCATCGGCATTTGCTCCATCCATATTCCATTTCCAATCTTTTACATGCAGGCCAAGGCGATTTGTGCCCTCATTATAGGTGCGTTCTACAGATATCTAAGGGTTTAACTCTGAACTATCATATTCTACGGAGTAGACAGTAATAAACAGTTTCATTTTTGCTTTTAATCAATTTCCAGGAAATTTACTATGAAGTCAATCCATGAACTTTAACAAATTATTTCCAGTAAGTCTAAATCACCGTCAGAGTAGTATAATGTGTAAACCATTGAGATTGAATAGTATAGTAGTAGTTGAGAATGAATATAGCTTTTAAATTGGCACTCTAGACTCTCTTATAGAGAGAATCTAAACAAAAATGACTGTCGCAAAAATGAAAGCCAAGAACCGAACTCCTCAAAAGAAAAAATCGTTTCCAGTGCTCTGTGATGTCCCCAATAGTCATTACAACCTTCTGATTCCCATGTTCCCATTCCAGTCGAAAACATCCTTGGCAAGCTTGGCAAGAGAAACCATAATGTCGTAGATACAATCTTGTCCCGTAAAAACTTTGTACTGACGGGATGAGTGGGGCCTTCATGCGCGAGTGAGGTTTTTTCTAGGAGATAAGAGATAGTGGCTAACTTGTGCGTTATCCGTTCGCTCACAGTGTTTGATGGGGGCCTGACTGTGTCTTCCTCGAGAAAGCTTTCTATATCGGCATAGACCACATAGGGAAGGCGCTGGAGAGCTTGCCACTTCTCAAACTGGTGGAAGCACTTGTGAGTTTCTGGTTGACCTGGTACTCTTTGCGTCGCTCGAGGTATTCCCCCCATCTTATAAGACTTTAGGCAGTGTTCACAGTGTTTGAATGCATCACTTGTCTGGTTCTTATTGATTAAGCTGTTAAGAAAACTATTAATGTGGACATCTTTACATAGTCAGCTGGGTGATCCTCATCACGCTGGTAGGTTTACATGTTGAGGAGTATGGGCTCACGGTCGTTCTCTCCATAGACCACTCGGCGTCGGTAGCCGCATGCCCTTAACAGTCGGACTGGATGGTTCTCATTATCTTCCTCCCACTCGAGTAGATTAATGAAGAGACCCGGGATCAACACCTCAATCAAACCGGGGAATGTCGCCCGCGTTGATGGGGAAGGTCAGACCGGTGAAGTTGTGGTCGTCTTCCCACTGATTGTAGGCTTTAGGACGCTCATGATTCTTCGAGACATCTTCATAGTGGAGTACGGATAGCACCGTATACTTAAAACAGTCTTCTCTTATTCCATTGTTCACGTTGACTACTGCTCTCTTAGCTAACAGTCGATGAGGGAATTTGGTATAGCTCTTTCTGCATCTCTTGGGAATACTGTGGTATCTGACGATACGCATGTCAAACGACTCCACCGATTTGATGACCCATTCTGGATAAACTCCTCAACTTGATGCAAGAGGCCTTGATAGATATAGTCGAAAAGGTGGAGTTATTAACGACCTCAGCGAGTAGATAGAAAAGCTGCTTCTCGGACTAAAGGATCTCATTTGTATGTAGGTTTATCTGGAAGATGCGAAAAGCTAGGACAGGGTGGACCTTGCATTCTATGCAGCCGTTGGTAGGGTAGAATTTGTCTCCTCAATCAGGGCTCCTATCGAAGAGAAAAAATCTGGAGGCTGGATAGGATGATGGTGGGCTCAAAGTAAAATAACGTAGCGAGCCATTAAAGGCAGATGATGCGCAATGGCGGTGAACGTTGTCATTATGATAATTTTCCATTAGAAGTATAGTATCGAGGTGGCATGTATGTCTATGCTTATAGAGCCAGAATCGGCTTTTCAGATCTACCGAACACTGGCCGCAGATGAAAGTTTGAGAGGATTCATAGATATTGGCTGTCATAAGTAGGGTAGAGCAGGGCTGTGCTGGCGGGGAGGTATAATAGTAGGCTGAGCAAATGAGGTTGAAGAATGGATAGGTAGGTCTAATGGCTGATCAAGGCCATGTATGTCGTTGAGAAACTCTTCCATTTCTGCAATGTCGCTATCTGCATACAGCATAATGAGAAAGCACGTAGGAATACGACCGTTCAAAGGCAAAAGCAAGAGTAGAATGAGCTATAACAGACGCTAGCATTCTGTATACCACTCTCTGTGCCCTATCATTGGCTGAAAAGACGTACTCGATTTCGATCGGTCGGCTGGGGGGAGGGGTGAGCTGGAAAGACACCTCTCTACTATTCTTTTAAAATACATGTTTTTTTTTAAAGAAACGTGAAAGAAGTTACAGTTTATCCAATTTTAATCTAAATTATTCTTGATTGTAGGTACACGTATTTATTTATGGAATCACATGATTTTACCCTGGTCAATGTTGTATATTTTGATAACAGATTTTATTTCGTCAGTTTAAACGTTCCTGTTCTAACGTGCACACCAGGGAAACCTATATATACGTATAGATTTCCTTGTGTGCATACAAATCAGATAAATTAAAGACGAAATATAGTAGTCATATTTTTAAAGTACAAATTACCAATTATATTTAGTATAATAATAAACATTGAAATAATCACTTTTTAATACAATAACATTATTTATGATCAATTTATCAAAATATTGTGATTTATTTAAGAAAATGCATATACTATTCATGCATTACATATAAAACATTTCTGTAGCAATATATAATAAATTTCATTTTTCCCTCCGTTCGTACACATTTAGCAACAATTCAACATTTTTTATTACTACCATATTTTGTAACTTATTCACTATCTTTGCTCATCTATGCTCTACTTTGACTCTACTGACTTCCACCACCACCAGACCACGTGGCCCCTTCCACCGCTGCGATGCTCGCCGATATTTCCGTTCACCGCGCCTCTCTCCTCTCTAGACAATTGCCCCTGTCTCGCTGGCACGTGCTGGCAGACCAGCAGTGGTCCTATGTGAGAAACCTGGCCGCCATGTCTCACTGTTCCCCCCTTTCGCATTGCCTGGAGACCATTTATAATCACGCCCAACGTGAGCGGAACTCCCAGTTCCTGCGGTTCAGAGAGACAAGGTTTCGAGTTTTGGATGCGGAGGAGGGAACTTACGAAGCTGAGGGATGCATCAATGGTGCTACCAATCAGAGTGCTGAGCCTGACTGAGCTCACGCGGCTTGACCTCTCTAGCTCGTAATTGGTCAAGAATTCAGGAGTTGAAACATATCTTCTTGTGGATCATTTCTTAAATGGAATTTATTTTTATAAAATTGTCACTGTTGTATTGATATACAAATCTATATTTTTTAACAATATGGTAAAATACAATAAAATGCAATAATAAAGTAATAGTAATATAATGTACCTATATACTAATATAGTTTGTCAATAATTTCAAAGATTATAAATTATAATTTATATATTAGATTACATTTCATTATTAGTTATGAAGTAAATAGTTTTCTACTAAACTGAACATTTAGAAATAAAGTTGAAAATATATTAAAGATCCATTATAAAATACTTCTATATTGTGAAATTATGGAAGGAAAGAGTTACAGAGAGAAGTAATGGATATATGCAAATTACACAAAATTAAATGCATTATTACTTTTAAATATCCCAAATTTTAAAGTTTGAAAAGAACATAGAAATTTATATAAGAGATTGAAGAATTACATATTTAATTCTGCTTTATAATGTTTAGGCATTATTTCTGATAACTCTTTAAGTTTAAATTTGTTTCATTTAGACTAAATAATTATTATTCCTAAGTTATGGGTAAAATGTTGACGCCTAATTTTTAATTCTGCGTAATAGCTTGCAATAAGATCATAATGAGTCTTATCATATTAACACCATATGAGTGTAATTTAGCTCGGATTGCCGAACTTGTATTACACAGAGATTTAAAAGATATACAATATATAAATAGTTTTTAACTCTAATAATAGTTGTATTTTCTTCAAAAACTATCTTCTATATAGATATTATTTGATTTGATTTTTTTAATTGACTGTGTATTACAGAATCCTATTATACTTTCCTATATACTCTATTTTGTACCTTGAAACTCATATATACAAACTCTACCAATCGTTTTATCATGTTATATATACACTTTATTAATCGATTTTTATGTAAAAATTATGCATACATATATTTTTAAAGTATCTTTATTTTTCAAAGCCTGCAAATAATTAAGTAAATCATTATTAATGTGTATTTTTATTTTTCCTGAGTATTATTCAACATTCTTAAAGACAGCAGAATATCTGGATTAAATGTTCAACCCGCGGACAACGTAAATCTAAAATATCTATATCATTTAATCATTTATATGACTTAAGTTTTATAAGTCACTTAAATACAACCCTAGTTTTGATTAAAATATACTTACACACTACAATCTTATGCATTAAATGTTCCAATTAAGAGGATAGTTTCGTTTATATAAGACATGTCACCTTTAAAAAGAGCTCTTTTGCCAGATAGTTTTAAAACACTTTTAATCATTTTTTAATAATTGGCAAGGGATTGTGTCCTAATTATTTTCACCAAGTGCATTTTTTTATATTAGCGTTTAATATTACCTAATCCTATTTATTTTAGATTACGGATAATCGGTTATACTTAAAAAGCAAATTAAAAACCGTTACAATATGTAATACAAGTCGAAAAATTATAGATAAATTCAAAGATAAATTATATTCATTCAACATTATTTTCATATATTTCATTTTAAATAAATTTGTAAGTTGATTTTTAATGCTTACGTTTTACGAGATAACGCTTAATATCCATCCTCTGTTTATTGCAATCAAGATAACAATAGATTGCATTTTAGTATATTAGACTGATTTATAAATTACGTTTTTTTGTATAAATTACATTGTTTACTTAAACTTTGCAGTACATGTTAATTATTTTAATAATGACAATATGTATTAAAAACGATAACATTTTTTAACAACTGAATTTTTTTAATCATTAATTGACATTTATGACAATTTTAAAACCAATTAACCTTCTAACATATGAACAAAGACCGTTAAATATAGTTTAATTATTTATTAACAATTTACATTGCAGAATAATTTCAGAACATGAAATTAGGAAAATCATTAAATCAAAGGTATCATTAAAATGAAAAAGGAAATATATTATTTATTGGTTTGTCAAGAGTTCAATGGTAATTATAAAAAAAAAGTATTATATCATAAGTTACCCATTAATAAGGTAGCAGTAACTAATATTCTGTATACACAAATTTATATTTATGAACTGTATAATTCAACAAGAAAATAAAACATGAGCTGATAATTCACAGAACAATAGATGTCATAACACTGAGAAGCATTATACGAAGAACGGAAAGAGGAGACAGAGATAAGGCTAAATTTGTTGACTTCGTAGAGACAGAATAATACTTGGAAGTAGCTTCCATTTTTGGTGCTGGTGTAGTTTCCTCTTTTTGTGTTGTCGTAATTTCCATTTTTGGTAGTGAGGTAGTTTGCTCTTTTTGTGTTGTCATAATTTCCATTTTTGGTGGTGAGGTAGTTTGCTCTTTTTGTGTTGTCATAATTTCCATTTTTGGTGGTGAGGTAGTTTGCTCTTTTTGTGTTGTC
>JAYRBW010102447.1:0-19318 GCA_036023295.1 Invenusta paracnida
CTTAAAAAAAACTACGGAAAATCTTTGAAAACTATGGTCAAACTACGGAATTCTAAAATTTGGTGTGAACAGGTCTGCATTATAATCATGATTGTGGAGCTCCTAAAAAACTCAAAAGATAATTCACTTTTGAGCTAATTTTTTTTTATATATATTTTTTCGTACTTATAATTTATTTTTATATATTTATTGATAAAATCTAGTTGAATTGTTTTCAGTTTTTCCCTTCTTTTGTGACATTACCAAATTTAAAAAACAATAGCTTGTGGTTGTTGACAAACAAATTAGCATACTTTGTTTCTTTAAGAAAACACATGCTTCTCTTCATAATTTTTTTAGCTTGAATTTGAAGCTATGTGAGATAGAAGTCGAGTGTAATTTAGTTACTGTAATAATTCCAACAATCATAACCTTTAATATAATAGCCGATTTTTTTGATTTTGTAAATATTAGTTATACTTTAGACATCTGTTGTATATTATTTATTGATTTACTTTCTTAGGAATTTGATCATTGCATGATAATCGATTGGTTTTTTAAATTTGTTATCATTAGGTAAAACTATCTATAATGGTGCCTATAACTAACTTGTATCTTCCATTCATTCTCAATAATTAAAATAGCAAGATTTAGGTACTACTTCCTTAAAGCTTTTCTATTTGCGTTTTGAATCGTCCGACTTGGAAAATGTATGCTGTGAAGTACTTTTACCAATCTAATATATTTATGCTTCAGACATTTTAACATGATATTTGTTATTATATTGAGTGTATATATGTATATGTAAAAACTTTAACAAACTTTGTTTTTAATTGCAGGTAAACTGAGATATGCAAACAATTCCAATTACAAGAATGATACAATGATTAGAAAAGAGGTATGCATTTAAAACTGATTTTTGTTGATGCTTTCAATTAATGTTCAACGCAATATTTTGATAAAAGAATATTTTTCATTTTAAAGTAGTTATAGTTACTTATGCTATATTTTCAATGGACTTCATTTTAATTCATATACACCAAAAATGGTAAAAAGTGTGTTAGCTTAACCCATAAAAATGAAATACCCGTTGAATGTATTAGCTCTAAAGTTAATAATATTGGACTTGAGCTAACTAATAAAAAAACTATAATACTAAAAGTATTTTGTCTAGGATATTTTTAATTGTATAACTTCATTCAATTTAATATATTTTCAATTAATTTTATGTGTTCATTAATTTATTGATACTTTTCTTAATAGTAAAAAACAGTTAGCTAATATCCAATATTATTAATTAAAGAGCTAACACATTTAGCATATATTTCATTTTTTATGAGTGGAACTATCACACTTTTTGGTGGATATATTATTAATAGACTATTTAATGAAACATTTCAATTTGATTATATATAATTGTAAAGGTATGCCAGTCACACAATTTACTTTTTAGATAGGAAACAGTGGTTGCTATACGAAATCTAGCCCCCTAGCAACGGTTGCTATGTAAAATATCATTTTTATCATATGAGACATTTACAACAATGTTCAAAATTTCATAAAATTCTCATAAAGTTTATGGGGAATATTGAAACCGAAGAATAATAAGAATAACTACGAAACAAATAGTTTTTTGTATCTTAATATATGTCAGGTTCTTTAATAGTTATGAAGATTAAAATTGGCAAACTGATTAATTTTCGACGACGCTATATGTTAAAGTTTAAATTATTACAAAATATAAATTAGTTTTTAAACGTAAACTGTTTAAAGAATGGCCGTTCTTATGGTATTCTAATATACCTTACTGTACATAGGTTGCTCGGATGAGCTAACAACCTACTGCCGTAGGTTTAGATATATTTTTAAATTATTAACATTGATATTGCTCTACTTCGTAATAAATTGTTTATTACTTTGGCCTTCACAATTAATCGTTTTTTATGTTTTAACAATATTTTTTTAAAGGATTCCTGTCTGACTATTGCAAAAAATCTATTAATTCTGGAAAATGTTTGTTATTACTTTAAGATATTTTTTCTTTCAATCCATAGGCTTATGTGCAGCCTGCTGTGATGCAGGAACTAAGACGTATCATTCTCGAGAGTGACATAATGAAGGAGGACGACAAGACTTGGCCAATGCCCGATCGTGTTGGGCGTCAGGAGCTAGAGATTGTATGCGGCGATGAGCACATCTCCTTCACCACAGCTAAGATCGGTTCACTTTGTGATATCAACTCTAGCAAGTGAGTACAGATAGTGTCTTACTTTATTTTCACTTATACAGATATATTTATGTGTCCTGGTTAACCTGCGGTTTATAATATATTATTATTATATATATAAATATTTCATGATTTATATAAAATTTAACTGATGTCATTACTAAAATATATAAATGTTTCATCATTCGATGTTTTCGAAGTATTTTATGTCTTTGGCTGTCTAAAAATTTGAAAGTCTTCATTTATTTTTCTTTACTTAGTTCAGTTGTACAACATTCTGCCATACTAAATTTGAACTAAATACTCGTACATGCATTTAATTTTTAATAAATTAAAATAAATTAAGTCAAATAGTAAAGCAGATATTTCTAATTATATATATATATAAACATTTTAAGAACAAGAAAGTTCTATTTTAAATTTGTAACTAATCAGTATATTTAATACAGTAATTTAACAGTGGCATATTTAATTTATATATTATATTTAATATTAACTAATTTATTTAAATACAATAATATTTGTTAGAATAAAGGGCTGATTGTATTTTCATGTATATACGAGCTAATATCAGCTCATTAACAGAAGAATATATTGTTCCCGTATATCTATACTTTCCAGGGATCCCGAAGGTCTGCGAACGTTCTATTATTTAGTGCAGGATCTCAAGTGTCTAGTCTTCTCACTCATCAGTTTGCACTTCAAGATCAAGCCCATTTAAACTCTATTTACATACATGTCTATACCTTTGTTCTTCATTCATTCATTGTTCATTCTGTCTCCATTTTATCCTTTTTTTGATACTAAGGTTTTGCGTATCATCATATTTTGTAAATGTATGTATTTGTATGCATTATATATATAATTAAAGTTATATTTTACATTTAATGCTTCTTTGTTTCTTTCTACGTATATTACAGGTTAAGGTTTTGGTTATTGAGCATTTACACTATTATTATAATAAACATCTTTATTAATACTAGTTAGGCAATTTTTTGCGATTTTTAAATATATTAAATGTGATAGCAATTGTTTTTAATTACAATATTAAATCGCATTCTATGTGGCTATTGGTATTTTTATAATTAAATGTTTTCTATGTGCACTGTAGATGTCAGAGGTGTACATAATCAAATTTTCCGTTTTTTAATACATGCATTATAAACAAAACTGTAAATATTATTCTTTTATTTCCAGTAGTTATTAATATAATGTTTTCTTTATTAAATTAAATTTTCAATTTTTAAGAATTATTTGCACTATGTTTCGTTTTTTTTGTAGTTTCATAATATTACTTTTTATGTGATAGTTTTGTGGTATCCGTAATATTGTTTTCCCACTCATGTAATTCGAAGTTCTGAATAGTTGAATGAGATAATTTAAGATACATGGATTTTTATGTATATGGTCATTGCTTGCCCAATAGAATCGCTTAAATTTATTCATATTACTACTCAACTATAATATACGAGCGATATGTTTTAAATGCAGTTGACTGTATCTTTGTTTAGCTTTTAATATTTTTGAATTATATGTGAATATTTCATATCAATAACTAAACTGGCTTTCTTGTTTTATTAACTTGTTCATCTGTAGTTATCTTTTTCACGTGTTTTGTGAAAACTAATTTTGTCAGGTATTGAAAATTTCTCTGGCATATACGAATTAATTTCGTAATGGTTTTAATTAAGTGAATATTCGGTCTTATATCTCCATTTACAGTGATCCCTGTTGATATCACCAATCATGCTTCGAAGAGCTCTGGTTGTGGCGACCAATTCAGCCAGATTTATTATCAATCGCAGCAATGTTGCCTCTCAAATGCTCCCCCGTGTTAAGGGAGCTCTACCCACACCAGTAAGTATCTAATTATGTTCACATGTTACAAGCTCATAGCAGACAATAGTTTCCATCCATTTATCAATGCTATAACTTTATTGTTTACTATCAAACATATTATAAATGACTAAACAAAAATCAGCATTGTATTAGTAGGATATTATGCTACGCATTAGCAAAGAGTTTAATATGCTATGTAATATTTATCTAGCAAGAAAGAATGAGCCTTATTTGTCACGGGATTAGTGATAATTTCACTTAGTAATAAGTCTTCGTTAGCTCCTTTATTTTAACAATCTCTAATACATTGTATGATTTAATGTTTAATTTTAGAAAGATTATTTTTTTGGCTACATACTTATATTATTGTCTATCGTTTCTCATAGGTGAAGTAGGAATATTTTGTCTGTCACCATATGAAAACTGTAGAATTCTGAAATATTTTTAAATTTACCATATAGTATTTTTTAAATTCGGCTTGCTAATTAAATTAGATTTTTTAGTTGTAATCAATCATTCTTGAGATGAAAAGATTCTAAAATGCAGTTTTTACACGGACATATTCTGCACTTACATTTAGTTTTTTTTTAAGCAATTGTTTACGTACAGGGTAGTCATATCATTCTAAAATTCGTGAGGTAGAATCGAATTGCTCCCGAGTGAAACATTTTATATCTCATGATTTATTTAATATTTCAAAAATCCGGGAGAGTTCTGGACATTTTTATAATATTCACTTAACATTACAAATTTGGGACGTTTTAGATTATTTATTAGATGAAAACGATGATCCTAATTGAAGCGCGGAACCAGAGGAAATTATTCGATTCGAGGAACCGTAAACTGCTGAAGATTTTCAAAATTGGATATCCGGAACACGCCAAAATTTAATGAAACTGGACAATTGGTTAATGCAAATTTTTATACGGGGGCTTAAATCCAGACAATACAGTGGAATCATAAGCGGTCTTCAAGAAGTGGAGGAAATGTTACATAGCGAACTTAACATCCAGCTTTAATATTTTGTTTTTGAAGTTAGGAAGGTAACTGTACAAAGATATTCTTCCAGTTGTCTAAGGTATATCGATTATTACTTGTCTAACATCTTGCATAAGAACACCCGAATTTAAAGAAACTAACTTCACAAAATGAAACATTGGTCGAAAGAAACAAAAAATTGGGCCAATAACACCAATATCCGAAATACAGCAAGAAACTATGTGGAAATTTGAATGCGTTAGGTACTTATATTCCAACTACTCTTGTCAGAACGATGTTTTTTACTGGCAAGATTTTTTGTCCACGGTGGAACAGAACAGAGAGAACTGGATTGGGGAAGAGACATTTGCTTATCCAAACCAAATTCTACGAAGCATTATTGATATTAATCATGAGATATTAACATCGAAATTATAATGACAAGTGATGTTCTGTCTAGTTAGTCTATTTAAAGTGTATATTTAGTAGTGTGAACATACATTTCAATTATTAAGTACGTAATATTGCTTAGAATAATAGTATAGTAAGAATGATAGATATTTAGAGTTAATTACGAAACTAATTAACCCTGAGCTGATTTAGATGAGTCGACTGTTAAGTTGTTTAGCTGGAAAAAAATTGATCAAAATTTAATTGCTAAACTCCCAGAGAACATTTAATTGGACATTTAATTACATTATTATACTATTTCTAGACTTAATATTTTTGATAAAAGGGTGTTTATTATTGGACATGTTGATAATCTATATAATATTTAGTATAATTGTATTTCCAAATATGGACAGCACTTGATCTAGACTGTAATCTTCCATCTCCCAGTCAACAGTAGGCTCTGTAGCCAGTCGGCTTTTCGTCCGAACACCACCTGGCTTGTTGTCCAGCAGTTATCGTCAGCCCTTTGCATCTGCTGCCATAATTCGTCGGATCCAGGGAAGCCTTCTCAGTGGTTCACGTACCGCCTACTCAGCTCTCGACTATTCTAGGCTCGGTTACTGTCGTCCAGACGATTGGGGTTGCAACACTGTCTTCAAGTAAGAAAGAATATGATGGTAACCTATTATCATTTTAGCGTAAGCATTCAGGTAGTGTAATGTCCATAACATTAACATAATGTTTGCAAGTACATACATTTAGAATACAAACGTATTATATTGTTTGGAGTATATGTGGAAGAAAAAATCTTTGTTGGTTATCTGTAAACAAAATTTGAGTACAAATAAAGTATTATATGAAATGCATATCAATTTTGCTAAATCTGTAATATTTTTAGACATTGATGTTTATGCAATAAGAATAGTGTATTTTGCGTCTATATTTTTCTAGAGTTAAGGCTTTTTGATTGTGACTGTTTCTTTATTGATTAACTTGAAATTATAATTGCATCTGTATAAATAACGTCTTACTTTTTCCATATAATTAGTATATAAAGTATATATTTATCACAACTCTCTTTTTTACAAGACGCGACTTGTCGACTCTGGTCCAGAACCAGCTCTCTCGCTTCTTCCCCTCCAATGAGGAAGGAAGTACCAACCCCTGGAGTGAGAATAAACAGGTGCGGAATTTGCGAGACCTCCAGTTGGGTCGCAAGATAGGCAAGGGCTGCAATAGCGTCGTCTACCTTTGTAAAATGAGAGATATCCCCCAACAGGATCTGCATGACAGATATCTGACGCCAAATCATATACCTTCGGATGAAAGTTCGGGTCGGTACAAATATAATGACGTTGTTTGCAATTTATGTACCATTTTGTTTTTACGTTTTATTATTAATTTAGATTATCATCAATTAATAAATATCGAGATACCCGTAAGGAATGCATATTTTACTTAACCCCTGCATACCGGGAGGCAAATTGGCATTTTGCTGTAAATTTTCAACAGAACAATATAAGCTAAACTTTTCCTAAAATATATTTTTACAAGTTACAACTTCACTGTTGTACATACCATATGGGGCGGTTACGTAACCTGAAAAAAAACTTCAAATTTCAAAAATCGATGAAATTTGTTTTGCTTATTAAAAGTAAATTATTGTTTAGATAATATTTATGATATACTGATATTTTTCTGATCCAAATTGAGAAGTCGATACAATCGGTAATATTGCAAAGAACATAAATGTATCGCTTCAATGTGCAGTCATATCATTATGTAAAGATTTATTCAGCTTCTAAAACATATATGATTATAAAACAATCAAATCACTGTTTATGATTCTCAATCTTGTCTCACCTACAATTATGTTGGTGCATGAGGGTAAATGTATATTATCTATCAACACTAGGGAGATAAATTAGCATGCTAAATACGAGATCGATTTCTAATTGATTTCTGACATGAATAGTATGTTTTGCATAGAGTCAAATTGAAAATTGAAGCGAACTCTGAACTATCTGGATATGCTCCTCAAGTAGCCTCGGTAACATTGATTAGTAGGGTAACCGATTAGTTTCATATAATAACTCATGAATTACAATAATATAAAGTTTTGTTGCAATGAATATTTAAAAATGTATTGATATTTTTCAAGGAAATGTTTATTTTTTCGAAACTTTATTTTTAGTTTATTTTTAAAAATAAATAAATATTTTTTAATGGAATGTGTTACAAAACGTTATCGTTTACCTATATGCCAAGTTTCACAAATCTACTCCGCCAGGAAGTTTTAAAACGTTAGGGGTACCTCGGGAATGGATGCGTAAATTGCCCGGTATGGATAAGGAAAGTTAACATTATTAATCGAGATAGCATGGCATAATTTATGACGCTTCTTAAAATGAATAGTAATTAATTAAACTTAAATTCAAAAAGTTTTAAGAATTAAATTTGTTTATAAAATAAACTATTAGAATGATTGGTATTATACGGATGTTTTCATGCACTTGTAAGTCAGTTTAATTTATCCATTATCACTTATGCAAGTAATTTTTTTCATCGTATCTTATTTTGCGAGGTTTTTGCTATGTTTTTCAAAGTGTGTGATATTATGTAGATGGTAGATATTATTGTTTTGTACGTGGCCTTAATACACATTAATTAATGTAGTATAAATATATGTTGTGCATTGTATTATTTAAAAAATCATTTTAAAGTATGACGTGGGTAGTATATTTATGTTTTGGAGTTTAATAGTCATAGTAATTTATAATTTCGTTTGTTATCATCAGATCTCAAGGATTGGCCCATGATAGTCAAGGTTAACTACACTTTTGAGGGTCAAAAGTATCCACATGATCCTGATATTTTACCGTTGAAGTTGCGTCTCAACCATCCTGGCATTGTTCTTCAGTACACTTCTTTTCAGGACAGAATGTTCAATACTCCGGAGTTTTGCCTAGAAAAGACCCAACATATCCTTATGAAGAGGTGAGCCTTTACTCTTATGAATAATTATTCTTGTAATCTTGCACACTATGATAATGTAACAGCACATCTGAATTAAAAACCGGCATTACGTATCTATCATTCTGTTAGTAATTATAATTATTAGTATTCAGAATTTACATATAATTTCACTCACAGTAGTTCAATAGTATTAATAATTTATTCATTTAAATGTAATAATTTTCCTGTTTCAATATCAGATATTCTTCCAATTTGGCCGATTTACTCAAGTCGGAGGAGTCCATCACAGAGGAAGAGTCCTGTTCCATTATAATTCAACTCTTGGAATCTGATATCTATTTGAAGAATAACAGAATTGCTCACCGAGACATCAAGACTGACAATATTTTCATTGATAAGGGCGCAGGTTAGTGTAAAACTGCTAGTCTAAGACATAAAATCAAGAATCGATTTTAATGACTTGTGGATTTTATGTATTGTATTCATATTATTACCTTTTCAGACGGCAGTATATATGCCTGTCTTGGTGACTTCGGCTCAGCTCTTGATAAACTAGAACTGGACGATATCAACTCACGAGATGGTAATTCAGCTCTCATGGCGCCAGAAATAGCCGTTGGAACCGGCCCTTTTGACTACAATAAGGCGGACGTGTGGGCACTGGGTACCTTGATCTATCAGCTTTTTGGTCAAGAAAACCCCTTCTACGAACCGGTTTGTTTCCTAGAGCATTCTATCTTTTGCTAGGATTTTACTGTTTATATTCTCTTAAGTGGTGCATATTTTAAATGAACGACTCTAGTTTCTTTATGCGTATATTTATTTTGAATATTGAATTAATTTACACTAATGAAAATTCATATTTATTTTAAATTATAACCCTCTCGTTTTATATATCATTTAACGACAAATAATGTCGAAAATAGAAACGGTTTAAAGTATTGTTACTTCTCATTGTTAATGTCATGTATGCTACAGTAGTTTTGTGAATTTATACATTATTATTTATCTAATGATGGTTATTAAAAATTTACCACCGTAAAAAGTGAAATTGGTGCTTGTGCAGAACTGCAACAAATTCTTTCGTACTACATTATATGAATGTGAGTAGAATAATGGCATGGCTTTGATTTATTATTTATAGTTTTTATTTTGAACATAAATGAGTATCATATGTACCTACCAATCTTTTTTTATTTCGGCCATCAGTTGAACCTTGACTCGCGGACATACAAAGTGTCAGACCTGCCATCTCTTGAACTGGCACCTCCACTCATCCGCTCTCTGGTTGTGGGTATGCTTCAACCCGACCCTGCTGATCGACTGTCCAGTCGCCAGTGTGCTGATATCCTTCATTTCCATTCTCTAGATCAAGGCATCGCGTTCCCTAAATCTCAGGGAGGGTCTTCTATTGAGATGGTAAAGGATTGGATATTTGCCTGTGTTACCCGGGACGTCTTCTCTAAGAGCCACATGGCTAAGTTGCGTTCTCTCTTTTACTCGCGATGTTGGGATTACGGGGAGCTCGTCAAACTAAATGCCTACGACTCATGTTACTGTTAGGCACCTCAAAGGGTGCCTTGCCTTGAGACATATACTCGTGATTATTAATTAGAATTGTATATTCAGAATCTTTCTCACACATCTCTTTCGATCTTTCATTGTCTAACAGAACTTGAGATAATAGAATATTTACCTCATTTTCAGATCTGTGATAATTGACCGTCAGTATTTATATTATTATGTATCCTACATTAAAACCAAAAGCTTATAATTTTTTCTATTTAGTTAATATGTATTGAAGTGGATACTTCGCCTATTAATGCAATTCTTTATGGTAAATTATATCACTATAAATAGTTATTGTAAAGGATTAAATACAATATTCAAATGACTAACTATCGTGTTGGCATGAATACTGTTTAGTAATATGTTGCTCGTATTTAATAATATACCAATTAAAAAAAGTATTAATACCATATGAATAACTCTGGAAATTAATTAATCCGATACAATAATATATATATAATGTATAAATACTGTCGATCACTTGTCCTGTTCTGCTATTTTTCTATTTCTATATTGTTATATTGATATAATATCGCTTACATTTCATTCAAACATTTTTATTAACGTTATGCTTCACGTCAAGCGAGATCGAATGTGTGTTCTCTCTAATATATTTCAACTATATCGTGCAAAACACATATTTTTACTTTTTCGTATAGTTTTCGCAACATTTCATGATTGCATTAAGTATATGTACAAGGGGTGTTTATTTCATTCAACTTTTTACGTGTGTATTCATTATTATTCTGTATAAATAAATAGTAAATGCTTCGAGGAATTTTGAATCTTCAGTTCTTCATAATAAAGTACTGTAATAGAAATTAATGTTTTACACATAAATGTTTGTTTTTGTATATTTCATATACATACATTGATTACTTTATATGTTTACTCTTATTCCTTAGACAAACCGAGACTTAAACACATTTTTTGGGATAAATAAATTAATGGTTTCATTATTGGCGGTGCTACTACTTACTAATTGTGTGCCAAAAATTGTAGCATTTATTAAAGCATGGATTCCAATAGATGTTATCGGTGAGCCAGCATAGATGTATTACTAATTAATTAATAAGTAGACGTTTTTTCTAGCTATAAGTCAAATATATGTTATCTGTATATATATATGTGAATATTGCTTGTATGTAGGTTTTCCCGATCCAAAATTTATAAATTCAAATATTAAGTGTGACCTCATTGCATTTAAATTCAGCAGTAACATGCATGTATGGATTTCAATTATATTATTTTGATAGATTTAATTAAAAGTACGTAATAATATATGTATTTTTAATATCATGTTTAATATAATATATATTTTCCATTTCAAAATATAAAAGGTTAATGAATTGTAATTATTATTAGGTATATGCCATTAATTCTACATTTGATTTATCACAAGCATAGACTTCTTGATTAAAATTACTAATTTATTCTCTCACAAAGGGAGCATAATTGGCAGAATACTCAGTTCTATAATTTAATGTAAATTATAATTAGAAATAAATGTAAATGTGCACAAATAATACCTGAATAATTGGAATGTATATGTTTTTCCAGTTTATAGCAGTTTAAGTGTTTTCTACACGTTAGAAACACATTTTGATGGATAAATTGTACAATTTATTTTCTAGAAACATTTTAATATTAGTTTTCTAGTCTATTTTAACTAACATAGACTTAAAAACTAATATTCAAATGTTTCTGGGAAATATTTTTGCAGCATAATAATCTTTGCATGTACCTATGCATGTGATGATTAGTATAATCTATAATAGGAAGGTACATAAATTCCTAGTCGATGGTTGGCTGCTTACGTTAATACATAAAATAGGAGGAGGACTAATAATTTGTTACAGAGAGTAACAAAGAGTAACATTATGAGTACCTATCAAAGCATTGCTTATATAATTATTTAAATATTCTTCTAGTAATACATCAATTAATCAATATGACCAAGAAAATATAGTTATTATTATGTACCTAAAAAAATTATGATGTTTTAGAAAAGGGCACATCACTTTAAAAAAAGCACCTTTTAGGGACCAACGGGGGAGCCGCGGCCCCCTGGACCCCCCCGTTGAATCCGCCCCTGCCTAGTTCATCAAATGTGGTCAAAATAATGACTTATAGAATTTGTTTAAAATCACTACTGAGAAGCGATGTCCCCTCAATTTTTCAGATCTAAAATTCCATATCGCGTACAACGAAATTTATTTTAATCGTTATTGTTTATATAGCTATAATTGTTTTCGTTGTCCGCGTTACATATACCTACCCACATGTTAATATTTATAAAATATAGTCCAACACTTTGGAAATGGAGAGCTTACAAATATAGTTTTGTTCCTCTTTTTGCACCCCTATAATTACACCCTAATTGTGACCACTTTCATTATTAGTTTTCTCAATTTTAATACTTATAAAATAAACATTAAAAACAAATCCGCCATGTGTTGTCTTTATGAAAAACTATTGTCATGTTCTGTAGTATATATCCAGATGTCATGATCACAAAATAATTATTTCAATTTTAGTTAATAAATGATACATTATCGAAAGAAATTTATAAAAAATGCTTCATTATTTTTTGTATAGTTTGTGTCACTGAATAAGAGATGATTAAGTAACAACCAAATTTATAATAAACAATACTTTCAATTTAAATTGTCTGACATTTATATTTTTATTAGATGGATTTCCATCTAATAATAATGAGCAAAATGCATAGATTTTACGCTTATCATTATACGTATACCTATCTTTCCAAATGAAAAGTTGTCTGTTATATTTGTATAGCTCAAATAAGATGTAACACAAACATCACATACCATCTAATATATATATATACTTTTATTTTTAAAAGTGGCTGCTTCATATAAGAGTTTGACTTTACAAATACATGTATAACTTAGAAATGTCAATAGAAAGAAATTATGCATTTATATATACCTTCCTATATTAGGTAATATAGCTTATGGATTAATTTAACCAAAATAATTTAATAAAAAGTTAGTAATTAGTTATTTGGTAAAACAAACTAAAAACAAAGTATTTAAAAACGTTTTTTTAATTATTTCTGGTAAAAAAATATTGGTGTGCAAAATTTTATGTACTAAATTTGGTTTATAGGTTAGCATTTCTTTACACTATTATGCTTTGTTATTTAAAGTATTTTCAATTAAATAAATGATGTATAGGTATGCATAAGGATAGGGCACAAGCATAAAATAAAAAATATATTTACTACTATTTTTTTTAATGAGACGCTTCAATTTATATAACTAATAAGTATGTGCTTTTAAAATCTGTTTGATAATTTAAATCCATCAAATGGGTTATCCTTATGAATAATGTATTTATCTGTTTATTTTTTTTCTGAAGCAGTCTACATGCAGTAGTTAAACAATGTAACAGTTTAGATTTAACATCATTAAACAATTTGGTTACAAAATTTAGCGCATATCTTGAAGCGATATTTGTTTAAATTGATTAAAATTAATACGTTTCTTGTTCTTTTGAGAACTGCTTTATCTTTTTATACTTGTTATGATAGAATTCTTTCAGTTTGTGCTATTGACTCTATTATTTGAATATGTCAGACTCTCTTTTTGACGAAATTCAGATAAAACAGGAGTTCACAGAAACGGTTCCTTCGCACGAAACCACCCACGTAGATGTTAATTTCGATAATCGTTATGTTGGCTCTGGAAATGATTCCTATGGTGCTCTTTTTTTAATGGACCCTAATGATTTACTTGGAGTGAGGGAAGAAGTTATTGGTGATGAATCTGCATGCTCTCCAGAAGAAGTGCCTGTACCTGAACCTATGGGTATAAGAGATTTAACTGAAGAATCCAATGATTCTGGGATTATTAAAAGACAAAAAAGAAAAAAGACAAAACCCCGCCAATTTATTCAAAATGATGAAGATACATTAGAATATGAAGATTATGCAATGTTGACAAGTGAAGGTTATCCAGATTACAAAGTGTTTAAGTCTGTAAAAAGTGAAAAAAACTGGAATCAAATAACTTGCTCTAATAGTAATAACATTAATGGTAAGAATTTGAATTTAAAAAACATTTCTTTATACTTTTATATTTTTTATATACACTAACTGATGTCTACACATTCCAGATTAACTTCAGCTCTGCAAATTGAAGGCTAGAGTTGAAGAGTTAGAGATTAAACAATTAATTGTATTAAGAAAATTATTTACATTAAAGACAAGTACCCTATTCTATTAAAATTATCTTAGATTCTGATTTTACTTTTGATCACCAATATGGATCATTAAATCAGATTGTTTAGATTATACTTAAAACATTTTATTAAAAATATGTTTTAAACAGGGATGCATAATTCTTATATTTGCATAAGTAGTGATGCTGGAGAAAAAATAGTTTGGCAGTTTTAATCTTTTTATTCATGTGTAAAACTCTCTATATCATCCTAGAAGTAATTTTTGTTCCAAATATTTAATATCACAATATGATCTGAATTTGAGTTGATTAATTGTAGTAGAATTGGCATATCTACTTCTAATAATATATAAAAATGTGGATATATACCTAGATGAACTGTTGATATTAACAAATTAGCATATATAGTACACATAAATTTTAACATACTACATTGATGAACTTATTATAAAACTGTTAAACATGCATGTATTGTATATAACATTATTTAAAGAAGTACATCTAATTAAAATGGAAAATAAAATAATCTATACACAATAAACAGAATTATTCAATTCATCCAATTGTTTACACTCATTTGGTTACTTTAATTAGCCAATTTAATTATTCAAACACTTATTTTATAATAAAATTTGTTAAATATATAGTTTTGATTACACAATTATAAAAAAAATACAGTGTTAGATAATATCTTCAAACTGCAAGGCTCAATAGTCTAAATTCAATTAATATATAGGATCATATGCTACATATACATATATCATGCTATTTACATGGTATAGACAACATTCTATATAACTATAATTTGCCATTATATGTTACACAACACCCTGCAATGACCAATATGTATATGTGCCCATATATATGTGCAATTAAATATGTTAAAAACCAACATTTCATAAAATATTTAACATATTTTAGGGCAGAATTATAGGCCTAATGTTATGTATATATATATATATATATACATATATACAAGAACATATGACAAACATAATTATTGATAGTATTTTCTAAATATATAGATATTTAATAGAATATAAAATAAATTAAGAAAGAGACAATTTTCTTGATGATACACCCCTCCTCATGCAACTTAATAAATATATACATTTATGTTAATAAAGCTAACTTGTAACTAATAATATTGGTATGTTTTATTTAATCCTTGGAAATCTAGGTATTGAAGAGGGCACCCAAAAATATTGATACAATTTAGGATTGAATGATGCAATTCACTCCTATCTCCTAGTTTTTATTGAACAGATGCTCCTAAAATCCAAAAATATAGTCAGAGATATACTCCTAGCTAGGAGACTCTTAACTCCTAGTTTATTAAACACTTCCTAAAAATTCTCTCCTAAATTTCTATATAAGGAGTCTCCTAGCTCATCACTCTTAGCTCCTAGCTTTATTAAATGTCTCTTAGATATTTAGATATATTAAAAATCCCACATTTTTAGCACTCTTAAGCATTTTAGAAGCTTGGAGTCTTTTATTGAACAGGACCCAGAAGAGAAATTCAATCTACTGATTGAGCTACAAAAAAGTCATAAGGATCCTCTTTCTTAAATCTACATTTCTTTTTTAGCTTTTGCTGCTACTGACATTGAAATATTCACAGCTCAGCAATCCACCACTGAACTAATGATTAATTTAATTAAATTAATGTTCAGTGTCACAAATAAATTTTTGAAGGAGTCTGCCATTAGTCTGAAAGATGAAACACCTAAAGCCACTCTCTTTTGAAGAATTTGCATGGTTAGATACTACAAAAGATCAAAAATGCCTTAAAAATATTGATATTGAAACACAAGCTTCATCACTGTTTACATGCTTGGATGTATCAGAAAATGTCAAATTTGCTGTTTGTAAGAATTGTTTATAATTATATATGAAGACCATTGAAGATTTATAGCTTCATTTACCCCTGACTAACAAGGTTATAAAATTGGTGCAATACCTGCAGTATGAATATTGCAACAATAAAGGCTCTAAATAGTGGCCATTTCTCAACTAGCATCAACAATTGCATCTATATTGTCAAAACATATGCATGAAGTGTTTTCTGTGAATTCAGACATTTCTGACCAGGATGTGTGTGATGACATGTTGATGACTATTATGCTCACATTTTTCAGATGAGAGATGATATTGGAAAACCAAAGTATACTCAACTGGATACTTTGGTGACATTTTTTTTGTCTTTATCTCATGGCAATACCACTCCAAAGTAATGCTTTTCTTTGAACAAAGCAATTTTGTAGACACAGCAATTTCTTGGGACAGGACACTTTGGTTTTGTGGTAAAATGTCTGTGACAAACTGATATATGTTGATGGGGTAATAATTTTTCCAATACCTGTTAAGTTCAGTAGAAATACAGGCTAAGTGAGAATAAGTAGAAAAATAAACTTTTGGAAATAGATGGAGAAATAAAGCAAAGGAAGGAAGGTATTCTTGTTGTAGCAGATGCTTCCAATTTAAGACATATGATGTTCAAAAACGACATTTTGAATCATTTAGTTTTTCTTTATATAACCTTGAAAAATTGTCCTTAATTTTAGGGATTTTTAACAAAATTTCAAGTTTCACTAAATTACTAAAATATGCATTAAAAATTTCATATAAGAGAGTGAGTGGTCTGCCTCTAAATTAAGCTAGTATTTTTTTAACTTCTTTAATAAATATACATACATATATACAATTACAGAAAGAAGGTCACCATTCCAATATAAAATTAAATATCAAAACACATAAACTGTAGAACATTTTAATATTACAGGACATGAAAGTTTTACCACCATAAAAGTAGTTAATGACCCTAATTGTACTACTGAAGAAAGAAAACACATGAAAGATATAAATATATATCATACACTGGACCCAATCAGATTAAATTGTTGATGTGGGGAACTAACCAAATATTTTTATCCGTCTTTCTAATTTATGTTTTTTGAAAGTACATATTTTATTCTATATTCTACATATTTTTATCTATCCACTTATATTTTTACATAATATATCCCTATAGATTATTATATATTTTTTCTATGCATAGAATATTTATTTCTAATTGATCTATACTACATTTTTCATATCTATGATTTAATATTTATATTCAAACAACTGATTTTGTTATTGTTTGCTTTTATAATTTTTAATCCACTACCTATATTAATTTAATATATTTGTAAATTAATGTTATACATGAATTGAGGAAGACTTAAAAAGTCAAACTTTTTGAATATAACAATCAGTACAAAAATCTTTTTTAAATATAAACTACGTATATATTTATACTTTGTATTGTAAAAAACTTGATTTTGTTTTTTATAATATCACACATATTCATTTATAAATATCACATTTCACATGTTCAGATATGATTAAATTTCATATTTTCTGACCATATAATCAATATTATGTAGTCAGAGTTTATTTTTCAAAACTTGCACTACATAAAACTTCTGAATTAAAATATTTAAGAATAGATTATAACAATTATTTAATTTGTTTTAATTTTTTATTTAATTTATTTCACTACATGGAAACTTCTTCAAAAATCCTCGAAAATCTGCTCAATAATCCTTGCCAATTTTATGTATAATAGCTTAAAAAAACGTTATTTTCATTTCATTTTTGAAAAAAATTCCATGGATCCCCTTTGTAGTTTTATTTTGCAACATTTCAAAAATCAGATGAGTTTGTTGAAGGAAATTAATAAAATATAAAAGTGTTATTAAGTTAAAGTGAACTTATTCAAATAAAAATGTATTAGAACATATTTCAGGAGAAAAATCAAACAATTTTTCAAAATGTCATGGAAAATCCTGCAATTTAAAAAAATATCAGTTGACACCCTGATTTATTTTATCAAACTCTATAATTTATATATTTAGTTACGAATTTTATATAAACTTTCAATCTTTATATACCCCTGCATTTTATTTTCCAAACTACTGAGTTGCAGCACTAACTGTAAAATTAAAAATTGTAACCTTTTTGCAGCATTTATGGGTGTAATTATTATTTACATATAATATACCTTGCACATTGTTGTATTATATACTGTAGTATACTATATTTAAATGGGTGGTACACTGATATAATTAATATATCAAACAATATTGAATTATCCTTCTACTATTATAATAACTCGAAATCTAGGATTTTGGTTTAAAATAGAAGTTCACTGACAGCATTTATATTGCATTTATAAATACCCTAAAAAGGTTGGTGACCTCAGAGAAAGTTCCCCATAAAATGCTTGGCAAAGTCATAGTATTATATGACAAAGTCACCATAATTATGTCTAGTTTTTTGTACACAGGCAATAATGTACTCAGACTCAATTGCCCTTGTGTACATTGGATCATCTGTCATTGTTAGCCCATTGTGTCAATGTACTGCAATGCTATTATATGTTAGGTAGACATTGAATACCATGTGAATATGGATTGTTTGTTTAAGGTGAGCTGTGTATGTTCATAGGATGGTTTGAGCATAACTTTTGTATAGTATTTATGAAAATAATTGATTAACAGTCAATGTTTTACTGTCAAAATGCCAAAAGCAATACTTGTCTACTTGATTTGACTACATTATTCCATTATTGTGCATACACCCTATTGTATTGTAGTTGAATAAATTGTATCATTCTATCTATGTAAATACCTACTGTATATATATACAGAAAAGCTATATGCATTGGACAATGTTGAATTTATTGCATTATTCTATTAGTAACAATATGGTACATCCATATAAGTCATATATATTATACATGTGAAGCTATATAGGCTATTAAGCATAAATATCTTACATGCTTGTGGAGGGTTCAGTACACACTGTATAACATAGAGTAAGGAATAGATCCTTATTCTATGGTGTATAACATAATTTTATTGGAAAAGTCTCACTATTAGCACTATTAGTGACTACATTACTGTGGTATATGAAAATTAGAGTTAAAATATAAAATCGTTGATATATACAGGGTGGTAAGAAAGTTCCGCCCGATTTTAGATATTTTCCGAAATCCACATTATTTGATAAGAAAGTCCCGCAGCCCTATTTTAGATAACTATGCCTTAAATTTAAAATGCTGATTTAAATATCTATGATTTAAAATCTATAATAAATCTATGAA
>JAYRBW010102458.1:0-19317 GCA_036023295.1 Invenusta paracnida
TTTCTTGCTGTCTGTTTGTTGGATTGCAGTTTGTAACTCTCCTTTCGTTATATCTCCGTCGTACTCCGTATTTTCTTCCACTCTAAGTTTGATGGCCACTTCTGTTTTGACTTTTCTCTCTTCTTTTTCTATTTTTAGTTTGTTTGTTTCAGCATAGAAGGTGGCAAAGCTGTTTGCTTTCTCTTTATCTGTTTTGAGTTCTCTGCCTTTGACTACTAGGGATTCGTTACCTTTGTTCCCTTTGTTACCATTTGCTAAGCATTTAATGGTTTTCCATACCTTGTCGCTTTCACCTTTGATGCCTACTTCTTCTACAAATTCCTTCCATTTTTCTCTTTTCATTCCCACTATCTTTTCTTGCAATTGGTCGTTTGCTTCTATCCATTTGTTGTCTCTGTTCTTTTTGAGTGTGTCTCTTTCTTCTTCTAGTTTTGTTAGTTCTTCATTCCAGAACGGTCTATTGTATTTGAAATTTTTCTTTTTTGGAATATTTTCCTTGGCACTTTCCATAACCATGTCAGTAAATGTGTTTATACATTCTTTTACTGATAAGTCTTTTGAAAAATTAGTTGTTGTTGACAGCAGGTACAACGTAAGTATTGTGCCACAAACAAGGGACCGCTATCTAACATAATATGTACATAATTCACCGAAGTCCCTGATTTGCCGATTAGGGATGAGAGAGATAAAAGTAAATAGCCTACGCCTAAGCAAACATTCTAATACACTAAAGTGCAAAAGGAAGTTACCAGTCTAACAACTGAAAATGAATTCGCGACACTGACTAATAAAGCATTGATTATTTTGAGTTGGTAGGTAGGTAGTGTATAATTTAGCGAGTCAATTCAGAGTTTAGTTTCGTAGTTACACCTAAATAAAGTTCTCTACAATATATTATTATATGTTACTTCTGGAAAATCCGAAAGCTAAAGTGATTTGACTGATATTTAGCAGTGAAATACTTGCGTTTATACTGCCTTATATTAGGGGGTCAATTGACCCCAGTGGGGCTTCTAGGTATAACGGTTTATATATAAAGCTGGGATATATATATATACATAATTTAATATATTTTATGAAGAGTACCCCTAAAAACTAAAAGTCATAATGCCCCAGCATTTTAAGCTAAATAGTTTAGCTATAATTGAAAATTAAATTTGTATTTTGGGTCAATTGACCCGTATGGGGCTCCTAGTGTTAATTAGAAGATCATGCGGAACGGTGTCAAAGGCTTTAGAGGAATCATAGCTGATAATAGAAAATATTTTCAAGATTTTTCGAGATATCGTCGATGATTGAAATAAGCGCACATGTGGTGCTTTTTTCTTTTCTAAAACAAAATATCCCATATTTCGTATATATATCAGGTTGTAGTCTGTTGAAAATACATTTTTCAAAAAATTTTGATATGATGGAGAGTAGAGCAATCGGACGATGGTCATTTAGAGTTGGATTTGAACATTTTCGTATCGGAAAGATTTTCGAATTTTTCCATATGAGTTAGGGTTAGGGTTAGGGTAAAATAGATGTGTAGAATAGATAAATTAAAAATATGGCTTAGTGGTTTGTTGATAATTTCGGCAACTGTTTTGAGAAGTTTTGATGAAATTTCGTCACTTTCGCACCCGCAATCCGAGAGTTTTAATAGGTGCGCTTCTATTTCATCAGGGGAGATTAGCGTAATCCAGTTCACATCGGCATTTCCAAGGGTGATGTTATTAATATCGTTTTCTGAAGGCTGGAATACTTCAGTGAATTTGTCATTAATGTCCTTAGTTGAAAAATTGGTGTTGTTTTGGCAATTCGTTTTTCGATAGTGATCAATTATATTCCATATGTTCCTTTTGTTTTTGGAAGATTTTGCTAGCCAATTCTGTTTTGCTTTGAGAATTTCTTCTTTTGCTTTAATCTTATAAAAGTTATAAAGTTCAAAATGTCTTGCTCGATATGCGTCCCACCTTTTTTATATAACTAATTTTGTGACTGGGGTAATCCATGGTTTATCTCTATTGGTGGATGTTACTTCTTGCGTAGTTGATAGTATTTCTTTGCCTGGGAGATGAATAAGATTGTGGTCAGATAGGAGGGTAAATAACACAAGGATCATAACATTTAAATAAACTATCGTCAAGTAAGACAATGTCCAGAATAACGTTGTTTCTGGTTGGAATATTAATTTTCTTCTTGAGGGAGTGATTTATACATAATGTTGAAACATCTATTCTATTGAAATCGCCTGTAATTATAAGGGAGGTATTCGGAAAATGGAGTTTGATATCATCGATAGTATTCGACAGGTAACTGATTATTGCGGAGTTTTCTTCAGTTGATAGGGCTGGTGGGATATAGCATGAACAAAGGATATATTTGTAATCAATTAATTGCCAGAGACAGTTGATACTATTAGGTTTATTTTGAGAGTAGTCCAGATTTAAATATTTTAGTTGATTTGAGATCCAAACGGCAACTCCACCACCTCTGCGATTTATTCTATCGTCGCGAAGGAAATTATACTTAGGAATGTTGAAGAGAGAATCATCCATGGAGGAATTAAGCCAGGTTTCGGTAAGTATTATTAATTGAGGTTTGATATTGGAGATGGAGATACACAATTCGTCGAATTTGGGTAAAAGAGAGCGTGAGTTAGTCAGGCCCATAATGAAATTTATTTTGTAGAGGACCCTATTCTATATTCTTACTCAAGGGCCCTAGTCTATTTTTTTTAAATAAGAGTTTATCTTTAAATCTATCTTTATATTTTTTTATTCTAGATTATGATTAAATTAATTTAAATGCCTTAGGATGCATTATAATCTTTTAAATGCTAAAAATTTCGGCGCTCCGATTTAGAGGCTTGGCTATTCACCTCGCCATAAACACCCTGGAGGTTGGAGACCTTACAAAAATGCTTCTTCCGTAGACACGCTAGACCATTCTCATGCCTGATTAAACCTCTTTCTGTGCTGTCATTGACTCAAAGTCGTATCCATAGTTTAACCAATGATAAACGATAAATAATAAATATTTATAAGGTGAGGAAAACGGGGGGAGTAGCCCCGTGACGGTCCAAAGGTGTTAACATCAAATACTTGAGTTTGTACTTAAACTTAATAATGAAATAATATATAATGTTGTAGTTTGTATGAAATGGCAATTTTATTTTTAATTATTTGAATAAAATTTTCCTTTGATCATTTATATAGGATAATTAATAATATTTATTAATGTTAAACTTTTCTAAATAACCATATAAATTCTGTAAATATGCTTTTGTCTCCGCCATTTTTCTTTCAAATAACTGAAAATTTGTTTAATATTTATAAAAACATTTCTCATCATTATTTTAAATTTTCTAATCTTCTATTTTGTTTGTAATATTTTTCTACATATTAAAGCATTTAGATTAGTATTAATTTAGAAAATTATTTAATACACTTTTAAAAGAGTGATAAAATTAAGGTAAAAAAATACCCTCTATGTAAAAAAAGTCTGTGTGCATCATGATTTGATGATATATTATAGTTTGATGACGAACAGCATCAAAAACTTATTTTTAGATTTTGGATTTTCGAAAATGCGGAAAGTTACAAAATTCAAGTCCCAGGGACATGTTCGTAGACCGTCGCTGTCTGCTGCAAATATAGCAAAGCGTTTAGATTGGTGTGAGTTGCATCTTAGGGTAGAACCACATACTGCCTTTCTCGACAAAAAATGGTGGTAAACTTTTGGGAAAAGAAGACGCATTTACAGATGATCAACGTCACCTCCTGTCTTCAAACACCCACCCAAACACGCACCAGTTGTGAGCCGCGAGACACTCGATGGAAAGGTAGGATTATGGCCAGTGTCTGAGCAGCGTCAGTATGTGAGCTATTCGCGTTATCATCGTAGAGGTGATGTGTATTGGAAGGACCTTAGCTGTAATGGTGCATTTTTGTCACTTACTGGATAATGAAATCCTCTCTGCCTATGAGGTAAAAGGAATCCGTATGCTACAAATGGATAATCCTAAGGCTTACATCGTAAACAACCAAGAAGCTTCAATTGCTCAAGTAATGGCCAATCACCCGACAGTGCAACTTCTGCAGCCTCCACAAAGTCCAGACGTTACTCCTCTGAATCAGAGTATATTTAAATACTTAGATGACTCAGTTCAACAACAAGAATCCAAAACAAGAGTAGAATTACACACAGGCGTTGTTACTGCTTGGCCATTGATGGAAAGAAGCAAGATTGTTGATGCTGTTCGTCATCAAACGATAATACGCCGTCAAATTATTACCCATGGAATATAAGTTGTGTTTAGTTAACGTGTTTAAACTAATATGTATGTATATATTTTTAAAATACAAATAAAAATCATCATGCACACAGACTTTTTTTACAGACTGTAGTTCGTAAAATATCATCCATTTTTTAGGGCGCCTCGCCGATACAGATAAGCAGATATTAAGTATATTTTAGAAAATCTACGCTATATGAACTTTAAGATATATTATGTTGATATGACTGCCCTCAATTTATTAGCTCGCCAATAAAAGGTCAAATGCTCTCTGGACTTAATGAATAATTAGTTTTTCCGCAATGGCCATATTTTACCATCGTACTGAAGCAAAAAAATGGCCCTAGTTATTTTTTATAGTTAGGGGACCACGTATACGGTAAATTCCCGTATATATACAGAAATGTTGGAATTTTTAGGAAATATAGGAAATATACGGATTTCTTTAACATATAATGGAATTTTTTGTGTTGCTTTTATACTGTTTTTAGCATCCTCAAGAATTTTACTTATTACTATGTACATATATCATTTATTCACAAATGTATGTATAATTTTGATAGATTATTTTTTAAAAACTGAAAGACATCCTTGAATACGTAGCAATTTTCGATGAATCGTTAAATAAAATGAGTCAACGAAGCCATATTATTCAGATTATAGTATGAAAATATACGACAGGTTATGACTAATTTTTTAACCTCAGTGGTACGAAAGCTTATGATTTTCTCAATTAATTGAAGAGCTCTAAAAGATAGGCATGAGAAAACTCATAGCAATATCAATGGACTGGCCAAACGTTAATTGGTCATTTTTCGGTAAGTTGGTTAATAGAAAGAAACTAGAAATCTGAATTGTTGTCTTTGGGATCTTTTAGGCTTCATGTTGTACATAAAGCGTCTTCATTAGAGCAGTGGTTATAGAACCTCCAGGAAGTATTTTCTTCGGCGTGTTATGATATTATTATGATTTACATATATAGTAATTACAGTATATTAATACTATAATATTATACTTTCGTTGTTATACATGAATATATGGAAATATACGGAACATTTATAAAGTAAACAACGGAGCCACCCTGTAAGAGTAATCTTAAAAATGTAAATATTGTCAAAAAGTTATGAATACTCCATAATGGTGAAAATATTAATATTGATATATACTTTTTTACATTACATTATATTCTTATAAATCATATTTGTATTAATTAATATATGCCTGTATATATGTATATATGCATATATAAACTATAATTTGCTAATATTTGTATTCCATACCTACACTGAATGTTGTTCATCCATAGATTTAATATTATGAATTAAATGAATAATATTATTAATTGTAATATTATATAAATAAATATTAATATATTTTCAGTTAAATAATCCTTTTCCTAATTAATGTATTACCGCCTATTTTACACATACATGAACATACAGCCTCTTATTATGAACACGCATGAATAATGTCCTGAAAACAGGCTTGGCAATTTGTAAATTAAACTTGCGCAGGAGCAGTCATGCAAACATTACATATAATATATTTCGTAAGGCAAATTCAAAAGCAACATATAATGTAAATCAATACTAAATTATTTAGTATTGATTTACATTATATGTTTTTAAATTAAAATAAATAAATAATTTAAAATAATTTTTTTAAAGAAATATGCAATTTGTTCACAATAACATTAGTGCGTGTATCATACATTTTTATATAATCTACATTACGAAGCGTTCTGTTTTAACTTAGTAATGTATTTTTTTCTGTTAAATATAAAATATACATAATACATGAATACGTCTTTCATACTTACTTCATATGTTCATACATGTTTTGTCTATTTACTATTTACTATTGATTATGTATATCTATTTAATGGACATTTAAATACATTATAATAGTTTTAGTATTCTCAAATTAAAATAATGTTGAATACAATGTTGTAATCTATATTTGACAAAATTTAGAAATAGTGATTACGTTAGATATAAGGGAAAAGATAATATTAGTAATAAAGTATTTTTGCTCTCTTAATTTATTTAAAATTAAGTCATTGACCATATTTTCGTAAAATTGTTAAATGCTTATTAAAAAAGCTTAAATAGGTATAGAAAAATACAAAAATTTCTGAATGAAGTAAAATACTTGATTGCACAACATACAATCCCTAAAGTTGAAATAATAACTATACCATTAAATTCACAATAAACAATTTGTAGACTTTAAAATATAAAGGCAGTGTGTATTTCATTCACATAAAATGAAACTTAAATAACCTCAATAGGTATCTCAAATGTAATGGAAAATTGTCGTGTTTAAATTTTTTTATGTATTTTTATCCCACCAATGTGTTTCCTAGATGTGTTCCTAAATGTGTTTTCTTATACGTATAAGTCATGATCCCTTATGTTATGAAAGGACGATGACTTCCCAAAAGACCCCCTCTTCCCACTACTATTAGTTTGTTCATAATCATTTATTTTAAGTCCTTTTGACTTAATTTAATTATCACGAGTTATTAGATATCATTCTTTCCTATGTAAGTATTATCAAAATTGCTTTATATTGCCATAACCTGGAATGTTGAATTTGTAGATACATAGATGAATATTACGCGTTCAGTATTGGCATGACCATTAGAAATTAATCGATATATACATAAGGCCATTTCACAAATACGTTTGGTGTAGAATAATTAAACAAAGAGTGTTCACTCTTATTAATTCTGCATACAGTTCAATACTACTATTTACCTACCTGAAATTATGCTTATGTAAAAATTTGTTTTAAAAACTTAGAGCAATTAAATTGTGTATGCAGTAAATTAATTTGAGATGTACAGGTAATAAATTGTTTATTATAGACAACTTACGTATGTTAAAATTATATGAATATATATATTTGTTCTTACAATTAATTTAATCAAAATATTTAATACTACTTTATCCCTATGCCTATTTATATCATATTTATTAAAATAAAACGATTTTTTATTCACGAAGATTTACAGCGCGATGATGTATATGAAATCGATAAGAGTGAGCACTCCTTGTACTCTATGAACTCTACACTCTTTGTACTCTATCATTACTCTATGGTTTAAACCACCTCAGTTTAAAATGGTTTGACGATAACTCTGTTAAGTGAGCGATGTGCGCTGTGACTCGGAAAATGGACAACATTTCGGAGCTGCCGTTAGACCGTTTCAAACCGGTTTGAACCGATTCAAACCTTGAAAGTTACACTACATATTTATATTTGATAGTTAGAAATATATTTTTGATTTTAAACATAATTAGTGTATTGGATACCTTTTTGTAAAAATTGTATATCTATGTTATAATGAGTTATATATTTTTATGTACACCTCAGTAATACAAACCGAATTTATAAAATCAAATACGGTTTAGAAATTTCAACGAGTATACCCATTAAAAACGTTTTCCATTATAAAAAGATTTTTGAAATTTTTAATTAAAATGGGTATTATTTTCGTTAAACCGGTTTAACAGACGGTTTATACTCAAAATTTCGGATGCCCCAGCAATTTGGGCAGTTTAAAAATAATAAAAAAAGGTTTGGTTTGGAAGATCATTTTCTCTGCCTTATTTATTGGATCAATAATTGATTCCTTTTCTAAACCGCAATAGTTTCAATGAAAACTGAGACGGTTTCAACTAGAATGGTTTGAACCAAACCATTTGTGAAATGGCTTATGGTATGGCAATCTAAACTAGTTCTAATAAAAATATAGCACAGTTTGTGATTTTGGTCAACATACGAGTAATTAAAAAAAATTAATTATGCTAATTCATTTACATATTATTATTAAATATAATGTCAATATTGTATTTTACTAGTACTTTTCGATCGGAAAATTAAAAATATAATTTAATCCGAAATTTAGAAAGTATCGGTATTTTGACCACAATATTACTTCTTCAAATTGCTACATAATTTTTTAAGATAGCTAATCTATATTGATAAGGTAAATCAAATGTCTATCGTTTGACCCTTAATAATTATTTATACTATTAGGAAATAAATACAACCGAAGAAAGTCAATAGAAAGTTGAGATAGATGTTTATTACAAATATTTAAAATCTTTAACTGCGGATCGTTGCCGAAACATGTTTATTTTATATTAATAATGGTTTCCGAAATCAAACAACACCGACATTTATTCATTATATTATTTATTTTGCTTAATGACGTCTTTCGCAATTTATATATTAATTTCATGAGACGGCAATATATATTATAAAGAAAAGTGAGCGTCATTTTTTTAAGGAAGTCAGATAAAAGTATATTTTCAGCTAGTTATACGTTTGTAATTATTGAAAATTTTATTATTTTTTGTTATACAAAAATTGAAATCTTATGCTCTTTCAGGTAACCTCAATTTAATTCGAGCAGTTATCTGTGGCGGCCTTTATCCCAACATTGTTCAAGCGGAGACTAAAATAAAGCGAAAACGAAATCCTGAGTATGAGGCACATGTTCTGTTCATTTATGCCTTTTGGTTTTTATTACTTCTGTTATGTATACTTTTGGTTATATGTATTACTTACTTTATTACGTTTTATTACTATTATTATTATTACAGTATTGATGTGAGATAAAACACCCATGCTGTCATATATGAAAAATACAATTTGACATATAGGCATATAATATGCTTATTATAATGTTCTCATAATAATTAGTACAAATTTATGCATATTTAAGGGGAAATATCATAACATCTCTTTAAAAGTATAGAAATATCTATAGGTGTATACATTTTAACATAGCATTATAATTATGTTAAATGTGCAAAATATATTAAGTATTATTTATTTTAGTACATACATAGTATGTATTAAGTATATTTTTGTTCAAATCAAATAATGTCATCTAGCACGTGAGCTACTTATGAAAATTATGAAAATTTTAGCACAAAAGGTTTGCTATGCTTAATGAATTGCTTTGATCTGATTTTCGTGAAAATTCATATTTTTATAAATTTATTTTCAATTGACATGTACATAATTTGAATTATCCGTGTAGTTTATACATTTTAAAAAATATTTCAGACATATAAGCCTTATAATATAGTTTCCACATGCATTTAAATTAAATTTAGGTTTCTACCATAATTTTAACTATAAATCGATAGGAAAAGGTCTGATAGATGCATTAAAATGTATTTGAAAACGATATAATAAGGCTTATGTGTTTCATATAAAATACAAGATGAATTTAAATGATGTACAATATGTCAATTAAAATTAATAATAAATTAATAATTTTATAAAAAATATGAATTTAACGAAATTAAGGACAAAATCATTGAGATCGCCGTGTTCTTTAATATGGAAAAATAGTAAAATGATAATATCTCATTTTGTGACTGGTTGTGCAATACAAGAATTACATATTTTTCAATCATAGGTTAGTAGCAATTCACAGAGTATAACAAACCTTTTGTGCTCAAATTTTGATAATTTTCAAAAGTAGCTCGTACTATTCGTATTATTATTGTCATCGTGTAAATTTAAGTAAAGTATAAATAAATGAGATACTTAAATTTATATTTCTATATATAGTATGTATGTAGATTAAAAATTTTAATACGAGTACATGCAGAATATATACATAATATACCTACATACTAGGAGAATGTAGATTATAATTGTTTTGAATTTATTAGAAACATGCTACAGTTTATTCATTTCAGTATAATATAGGAAATTACGAGGACGTTGATATTTACAAAATTATCAAACATATTTTTTTTAGTAGAGTTTTAACTGATTTTTTTTTATGCATTCGTTTAAACAAAGTTTGTGGCAGTTATTTGTGTACGTGAAGCACCATTAGATTGTTTAATTTTCATTGATTCATTAATAGTACTTCAAAGTTATGTTTTAATATGCTTCAATGCCGGAAAAAATCGTTCACATGTTGCATTTGTCGCGGGAGCTACAAGTATCAAAGTTACCAAGTTATAAATTTCAAAAATGAAATGTCCTTTTTAATTTACCTCTTTATTTAGACACCAGTGTTTTCTGGATATTCGGAAAAGTTTTCACAAAGTAAACTCAGCTGTATTTTTAGAGCGCAATAATCGAATTCATTAAGATACCTACTATTTTTCAAGAGATTTTAATCCATTTTACATAAATCCCTTTTAATAGAATGAATGCAGTTTCAAGAATAACATTATACGTTCTGTAACCAGGTTGATCGAAGCGACTTTGTATGCACCCAATGAAAGTGTCTAATGCTACAAAGTACATATAACGATAATAATCTTCAACTTTAGTAAAATTATGATTAGTTGCGTTTCCAAGGGGTTCCCATAATGTTTTGTCAAAACTTTTTTTATTAATGTCGAAAAAATACTTAGTTGTTTTAACGCCCTGCATTTCAACGATATTGAATTTAATTATACCTAATCGTGGTCCGTTATCATATTCTGCTTACTCTCCATCTCACTCTGTCACTCAAAGAGTGTCTACAAGCTGTACATTAATGCTGATTGTGATTGGCTGGTTGAGGAGATAGGTGAGAGAGGCCCTCTATTTGACTACTTTCCTATCCGTATTTAGGAATCCCTATGTGATGCCGAGTCTTTGCGTAGAACCGGGTGAGTCTCCGGTAGAGTTGCACGCCTCTTCGGTGAATAAGACACTCAAAACCGACCGTTATGTCTGGATGGCCTATTTCAAGAAAATGCAGCTTAATGGAAGCAAGGTGACCTCTTAGTACTTTACTAAGGTTCCCATGTTATACATATATAGTTATTAAAACACAATATATTAATATGTTATTTACAACAATTATCAGTACAAAAGATCATGGATAAACATGGACGTATCATCAATAAAAAAGTATATTTTAATATTTAAATTCAGTCGCTTATTTTAAGGACAAAAAATAGGACAAATCTTCTGAAAACTTACAAAATCATTATTTTATATTTGTGAAATTGTATTGGACATACGTGGACAGATACACTTAGAAAAAAACGTAAAATAATACGAATATTTAACCTGCCAACTGTCCCAATTTGGTCGGGACAGTCCCGATTTCAAGTGCGTTTTAGCCTATCCCGATAAGCGGTTGTAAATGTCCCGATATATTTTGCCTTAAATAAATAAATTAATGAATCCATTTTATGAGTATAGCTATAAAAAAAAATTTAAAATCTTGTAAAATTTAGCGCTTCGCGTGTTTACTTGTCATGTAATACATATACAAATAATAAACTTTATTCAGAAGTCACCACTCAGGTTGACTCAAAAACATAATATGAATTACAAACAGAATAAAGAACATATATATTACATTTACCGGAAATGAAACTAGTAAAACAAAAACAAGGGATTGTCGTACAGAAAGTCATTACAATTGATTAAGTTTGTAGGTGTGTTAAGGCAAGGCAAGGTAAGGTAAATAATAAGGATGCACAGAGGATGTTAGTTAGCAGAGGAGGTAAGTTTCTTTAAAAATAATCCGCTGGATTAAGGTGTGTAGGCACAAAAGAGAGATGTTTTTCACACGGGCTACAGACCCGATGAGACGAACAGTGAGATTGTCCGTGGGACTAATACGCCAAAGGCGACCGATCATCCGATATTGTCCGACACGATTGTGTCAGAGTCAGGTTGGAAAAGTGACCATACAAATTTTGACATGGAATCTAGGGCTGTAAGACCATAACCAAGATTAAACGAAGATGCGAGGTATGTAAGGAAGCCCTTGGCCCGAAGGCCCAGAGAAAAGCGAGGATTAATGAAGATACAGAAACGAAAAACATGAGATAAAATATCCCAAGTTGAATTGGACAACGAGAACAAATGTAGTGAGAGATTGATACGAAGACCACAAAAGTCAATATGCTAGGTGGGGATCAAACAACTTTTACTGAAGTTAATATCGAAGCTAGCTTGGCCCAAAGTCTTAAGTAAAATAGGAACAAAAAGCAAGAGCTTGTGGCGATCTCCCACAAAGAGAGTATCATCTATGTGAACTCATTTAAAAAATATTATCAGGTAGAATAAGGTTTATTATCCGAATAAGGATTGATTGTAAAATACAAGGAGACGGCCGAAAGCCCATAGGTATATTGAAAGAAAGAGTTATTGACACCAAAACGAAAAATATGCCGGCTATTAGGATGCAGAGGCACACTATAAAAGGCATTACTTAAGTCAATTCTAATTGCATAATCAGAATGGGAGAAAGATTGTTTTCGGAGTACAGTAGCAAAGCGAGGAAGAGACAGAGAAAGTTTGGGAAGAAAGCGAGTCATGTGTTTATAATTTACTACTAAGTGGGGCTTCCCAGAGACCTTCGGCATGCACAAGGAAAAGTCAAGAATGGTCTGCGAGAAGTTGGTTCGATAATGCTTTCTTTGTAGGAGACCTTGCGTCATAAGAATAGTGTTTCCATCCGCCGGCGTAGGTCGATTGTGATGATGAGAGACGTTGGCGTAAACCTTAACCCCCTCTTGGAAGACTTGCTGGGCTCGTGCCGAAATTTCGTTGAGCCACTCGAAGTCAGGAGAGAGACTGGAGGTGCGAAGGTTGGGAATACGAGTGAGTTGCTGCATGGGAGCAAAGAGAACGAAGTTAGACACTCAATCTTGGAAGTCTTCTTCCTCCTCTCAGGAACGGGTTTCTTGTTCTGCCACAGGGTTTTTCCAAAGAACAGGAGGGTCCCGAACAGGAAAGGGAAAGTGTGGCCCTAACAGCGGTGCGTCGAAATGAGCTTCCACAGGATCAGGAGCAGGAGGAGCACGCGGTATCTTAATGCCCAACCAGTCTCGTATGTCTTGAATCGGTGGCGGTGGAGCATCAAATGAGATCTTGAGATGATCTCGTGGCTGATAATCCCGGAGTGGTGTCGACGGTATACTAAAGATAAACCAGGGCAGGAAGAGGTCTTGTAGAAAAGCCACCTCCTCGGGCGGAAGCCAATGAGGAGAGTGGTACTGATTCAGTGGAATCGGAGCAACATCCTGTAAGGGAGTAGACGTTCCAGGCTCTGCTCCCCGTAAAGGAACGGGGCCAGCAGCGAAACGTACAGCAAGGGCAAGAAAAGCCGGGGTGCCAGGCGGATTGGGCATAGATAAGATAAACGAAAAATCTTATAAGTGGCTGAGGTCTAGGTCTTGTAGAAATAATTCGTGTGTTGTGTACATAATATACATGTGTTATATATTAAAAATGATTATTGACAATTTGATTAAATAAGTAAATAATTGTATACATTTTTTGGGTCCAAAATTTGTCACGATATTTTATCTCTCAGGGTTGGCAGGTCTGATTAATAATATATTTGTCACATAACATAATATAATATAATATTTAATTTATTAATCATGCATTAATCATTCATTAATTAATCATGCATTCGTTAATGAATGAATAATTATCTATCTATCTATCAACGTTGAGTTTCAACAAAGTTATTCTTTCTTGATTGATCAGTTTTTATTGAGTTATTAATTGTTGTATGCATAAATTAAATATTTTTAATTTTAAATAGTGATTTTACTCCTCTGTGTAATAAGACGTCCACTTACAAAATAAACATCATGTTATCTTAATGGTCTAAACATGTTAAGCAAATTGTCTATATAGTTCAGCTAAATAATGCATTTTTATAATATTTATTTATATTTCCAGAAAGCCTCCATTTTCGACACAACCATTCTTCCTTCAAGACCGATTCTCTTCTTTGGTGGAACCCTCGCAACACATCAGGTGCGCTACTATTAGTATATGCACACAGAAAAAGACAAGTGGCTTAATCTATATGTATTCTGTGTGTGTTTATTTTTCTAAAGTTTAAATCAAATCCGAATCAGTGGGTAAGTTTAAAAACCTTGTACCAGAGATTCGTCTGTCTGTCTCTCTGTCTTCTTCGCACAGTTTAGAAAAAAATCTAAAACTTCTATAGGAACGGACCTTTCCCCTCTGGGACATGAATGACACACTTCCGGGGAAGGCGTCCGGGGCTGTTGCACTTCTCTCGGCAAAGCCGTCCGGGAACCCCTGTAGCGTCAAGTCTACCGCGGCGGTAACATCTCCCGTAAAACAAATTTTTGTCCATCTTGTATCATTGTTGATTTTGGGCTTTGTTCCCTGACATTTTCTATAATAGAAAAATATCTACTGTGTCTCCACTCCTATTAAAGTTGATTAGATAGAATAAAACGTAGAATACAGGATTCATACAGGTCTTGGAGGGTCCTTAAGAAAATCTTAAATTTGATGTTACATTACTAAGCAAGTCCGTAAAAGTTCTTGAAAGTCTTTAAATTTGTGATATAATTTTAGTTCTAACACAAATTTTGATTTCATTTATCTATTTTAATGTAATAGACTCATAGACTATACACACTATTCTTCTGCAATAGTATGTATTCATTATTATGTAAATAATTTATTGAGTTATCTTATATAACACACTATACAATCATTCGTTTTTAGATTATGGAGTGGAACTCCGAAAAACATTGCAGAGGTCTTAAAATATGTGTTTTTATATTTTAAAAACTTGTATAAATGTTATAACTTATATTCAGAGTCTATTCATATTAATTATGTGTTTTATTTTATAATTTATTAACAATCACTAATTATTAATTATTATTACCGACAATCACTAAGAGACAGACAGCAGAGATTAAAATATCGGAATCCTTCAATGTTAGCTCTGACCGACTAGATATTTATTTATCTATTATAATTTCCAATTCTGTTGATATTACTGCCTTTCTCCAAAGGTGTGAACATTATTCTCAATCATAGACAAGCAAAAGAGGGTTTTCTGTAAATAAATACTCGGTATAGGTAGAAGTAAATTTGGCTGAAAGCTAGCTATTTGCTGATTGCTAGGATGTCTATTGTTGATCACATACACCAGGTAGTTTAGCTGTTTATGATATTCTCACAAGAATTATTTTTCAATCATAGCTTTTTATATACATTAAAGTATACATTTTTACAGACAGTGTGGTGGGGTTTCTAAGATGAAGATTGTGTCTCAGACAATACGTCTGCAGCTGCTTCAGCAAGAATAAAGTATGCTACATATATGTAATGTAGAAGCAAAGAAAGCAGAAAAGTAAAACGATGGAAAGAAAAAGGGATGCTGCAGAGCTCGAAGAAGACAATGAAAACAAAAAATATATGTTTGCAGTTGGAAGTGAAAAATTTGCAGACCAAGGTAAATGTCCTCTGTAACAAGGTGTTAGAATTGAAAAAAACGAAGCCAATTGAGTTGAAGACCATGCAGGAAGCTACAAGAAAACAGAGAGAAAAGCTGATCAAACTTTAACACATTTATTAAATCCACGATGATTAATTATAATTTCAATCAGTTGGCTCGTAGACTAGCTGTTGTGGCCTTAATGGTTTTCCCCCACACTTAGCGATCCTCTGCAATTCTGCATGCCTCTTCGATGCTCCTTCCTGTCCATTGTTTGATGTCGTCACTCCAAATTCTCGGTGGTATTCCTCTGGTGCGTCTACCTTCCATATTGCCTTGTATAATGGTCATCTCCAGGCTGTCGTGTCGCATCAAGTGTCCAAAGTGTCGCATCTTCCTGTTGATCATCTGTTGTCTCAACATTATTTTGGTGTTTAGCTTTTCTAGGACCCATTCGTTGGTTCTTCGCTCTATCCAAGAAACCCGTAGAATTCTCCGATATGCCCACAACTCAAAAGTATCGATCTTCTTTTCTGCCGTTTTTGAAAAGGTCCATGATTCGCATCCATAAAAGGCTATGACAAAGGCGGTCGATCAGAGAAGTCATAGCTTGAGTTGTTTGCTGACATTGTGATTCTTCCAAATCATTTCCATTTTTTTTGCACAGTTGTTCTTGCGTTTACCATTCTTCTCTTCACCTCCTGCATATCGCTCGCCTTAGTGTTAAGCATGGATCCCAAAAATATGAAGTCTTCTACTTCCTCCAGTTGTTGTCCCTCCAGATAGAATCCAGTAAAATCATCTCTATTATTATCCTGTGCCATATTATTTGTCTTTTTGATGTTCAACAGCAATACTTTCTTTTTACTCTTGTGCTGAGTCCTTCCAAGTAGAGTCATTAGATCTTCTTTGTTTCCGCATAGCAAAATGGTATCGTCCGCATATCTTAGTTGTTTACTTTTCTTCCACCAATCTTCAAACCACCGTTGGAATTCTCCAGCGCCTCCCTCATGATGTTCTAAGAGTAATTGTTAAAAAGACATGGGGACACGATGCACTCTTGTTTGACTCCCCTCTCAATGGAAAAGTATTTAGACATGTCGCTATTGATTCTGACTGTGGCTACTTGATGTTTGTAAAGCCGTGACAAAAGTTCAATTACATGTAGTGAGAAGCCCATCGTCTGCATATAATTCCAAAGAAGATTATGATTAATTTTACACAAACGAAAGCTTTGGCATAATCAGTGAAACAAGGGTAAATTATTGTCCCTGCATTTCTGTATGATCATTCTGATGTTAGTGATATGTTCTTTGGTGCCTTTATGTTTCACAAAACCAGCTTGCTCGTCGCTTATTTCTTTTCGTAGTTCTTTTGAAGTCTTGATACTATGATCTTGAGCAGTATCTTGCTTGCATGAACAATTAGATTGATAGTTCTGTACTTGGTACATTCTTTCAATGAAATTTAGCTAAGAAATTAGTTGATTGTTAATTAAACGTAACAATGTGACAAGAATTGGCGAAAATATTCATACATGCATAAATTTTCTTGTTTTTTATTCATTTTTAAGTTTACAAAAAAAAACTTATTCATTAAACAAGTTTTATTGGTTTACTTTGAATGTTTGGAAGAGGGATTGCATAAAGATTAAGATTATAATGACCATTTCCACAATTTTTTTATTTTAAAATATTAAATATTTTAACCAAACTTAATTATTAATAGAAACTCATCTAAATGACTGCACTTCTTCTAAACCTTTTCTTCTCAGACACCCTCATCTTCGACAACAGCTTCAGCTTGACACGCAAGAAACAAATACAGTTCCGTGCCGATCTGCTGGAAGTCGATGATCAGATTGAAACCGAAGTGATACAACTCAAGACTAAATGATCTCTAACACAACACAACACAACACAACACAACATATCAATTGACTCTCATTTTTATGTGTTTCGAAACCGTGGTAGCCATTTACAAATGTTATAGAAAGTCGTCCTAATATTTATTATACATACTTATACTTAATTTTATGTATACAACAATTACTACCTCTGTATGTATTATATATTATTATGTATATTATTTATTGTAAAATATGCATAACTATTCTGATAAAACATGGGAATTTATTGATAAGTAGCGTTGATAAAATTTAAAACGATGTATATATTTAGCAATAATAAGTAAGCCAGCTTACAAACCTGAGAAAATTAAACAAATAGCCAAATAAGTAAAATTAAAAATACAAGCTTGAGTTTTGGCATTATAAAATTCAGCTTATGCGAAAAAATGTTAGAGAGCAAAGCATTGAAACAAGTTAGACTATTTTATGAATAAATGTATGAACTAAATATGTTAAAACTTTATTCCTTGCTACATTTGTATTATTATATGTATCTTATTTACCTTAAAATGGACATGTATTTGAATAGTATAATTATGTATTAAAATATATTGAAGAATATTTCTTATGAAATGTAATAATAATTCTGTGTATTTTCAAACGATCAATTTCTTGACATTATATCTATTTTTAAATCATAAATATATCCCAATAATTATCCCCTAATTTTTCTTCGGTGTCATTTTAAATCGTAATATTAACATTAATGTTGAAGTATTCTTTTTAAGAAACTAGATATTTGCCATTTTTAGAAATCTTAAGTATAATACAACAATAATGTATGTATCATTTTGGGATTTCTTTAAAATATGTAACCGGAGTAATTGTTACAGAATAAAGAATCTGGATTTTAAGATGGCGCGACCGTGCTCTATATCTACACGTTGGCGTTTATAAAAAACATTGAAAGCAGTTTCTTTTCTAACGTTTATAGTCTGTTGGTTTGGCTTTATTAGACTTTGAGATAGACGATACTCTGCAAACAAATAAGTGTACTAGTGACAAATAAAAAATGATCATTATTCTATGAAAAAGTGTGTATATTTTTGTTTCTCTAGATTTACCATTGAAATATATGTGTATACATGATAGAAAGATACAATATAAACCATAGGGACATATTCAAACCATTGGAAAATAAAATAAGTATTTTATTTATTGAATGTATTACTATAATTCTTTCTGATAATAGTAGTATATTATAATTTAAAAATACATTTAAATAGTAAAAAGTTATATATTGTTACGGATAATCCTCTTTACAGTATAACAGAAGTCATGTTTATTAATATTTTATATTGTTCCTCAACACTATTTCATTATTAAAGTTGTGTTAATGATTTTTTTAAATATATTTTACTTCTAATAATATAATTATATATTTTGTAAATAATATAACCCCTGATTATACGTAATTTTATATCGCGTTTACATTTAAATTGCTAATGTGGACTAACAATATTTATATTAAAAGTTATATACAATAGTATTTCAGTGCTATTCCTTTTTGATAATTTATATTGTTGTCCAAACATTGCGAACAATTTTGTAAAAATTATGTTTATATTTTGTTTTTATATTACTAGTCGTATTGACGATGACAGATATATCAAATTTAGGATGAGTTTCGGAAGAAAAAAGAGGTTTATAAAAAATAACATTAAAAGCTTTATTTTTAGCCACAAAATAAAGTGAATGCAGCACGATTAATATTTAAAAATTGATTAAAAATTAAATTTAATGAAATACAACGACAAAATGTATTTATAATATTCGAGCATTTACTATTATATCTAAACCTACGGCAGTAGGTTGTTAGCTCATGCGCGCAACTTACACAGTAAGGTATATTAGAATACCACAAGAACGGTCATTTTTTAAACAGCTACCATTTAAAAACTAATTTATATTTTG